>PVIR01001301.1:0-128647 GCA_004026965.1 Petromus typicus | reverse complement strand
ACAATACGAATGAAACTCGAGTGCAGTATGCTGAGTGAAATGAAAGTCACAAACAGACACACACTGCATGAGTCTGCCAGTCTCTAAAGCAGTCACAATAGGAGTAGAACGTAGTTCCCAGCCCTGGGGCGGGGAGATGTTCTCAGTCTTGCAAAATGGGACGAGTTCTGGCATCTGTGCCACAGCAAGCTGTATGTGGCACTCGTCTGTGCTCACCGGTGAGCGTGCGTCCAGGATGGAGGCTGTGGCTGGGGGCAGAGCCTAGTACGTATGGACCTGCAGTGAGCCCTAGCACCACAAAAAAACCAAATACACATGTTTCAGACGGTACAAAAATTATCTGTTCAGGTACTTATCAGTGACATTAAGAGATGCTGACAGTATTATTACAAACAGTTGCAAACCAAGATCCATAATATAACCCCACTTTTTCGGACAGACGTATATATACCCGTCTCGGTCACTTCCCCGATGCTGGGAAACCTCCCCTTCCCCCACAACTTAAAGGGGAAGAGACTCGTTTTAACTCATGATTTTTAGGTCTGGCAGAGGACAGGTGCCCACCTTTGGAGGCCAGGAAGCAGCGAGAGAAGGGAGGAGCCAGGAGGGCACCCCCTTCCAGCCACGCTCCTGTGGCGTGCCACACCGGGCCGGGTTCCACCTCCTAACAGCAAGTTTGCTGCAGCACCCACATGGTCCAGCTGCCTTCAAAGCCCGACGGGACACAGGAGTCTGTTGGGGGAGGGCCTGGATCTCAACCATAGCGTGTGCATGCGTACACATGTGTTTTAAATATCAGAATGTGTATTAGGGTTAGGGTTTATTTGCACATTATATTTTTATATATATCATTCTATGTCATCATATATTAAATACAGTAGAATATAAGCACCACCTGCAGCATTCTTATATACCTGATTTGTCATTTTATCCTTAGTGTTCAACACATAGATGATTCAACATATTTTATGAATGGATCATACATAACTCCATGAAAAAAGACTGGAAAGTTATACGCCAAAATATTAATCACAGTCATCTCTCCTCCCAGAATTGTCTTGTGTTTCCAGAATCTTTTGAGTGAACAGTATTACTGAATGTAAGAGAATTTCTGAAGTAAAGGATGAGGAAATGTTCTCCATCTGGACGGACATAGTTATCCTCCCTCAGTCCCTCGATCCAGTGAGTGAAACTCCTCTTGCTCCCCGGAAGAGAAGCTATGTTGAGACCCAGGACCAAGCTCAAGAGAGGGAGGGAGCCCAGGGGGCGAGGTCGGGCTGGCCCTGCACCTTCCTGGATGAACCGGGAAAGGTCACTTCGGGAAAGAGACGGGCGATGGTGCAGGAACACCCAGGCGCCCTGGATAGACTCGGGTCTTGGGAGGAGGCAGCAAAGAGGGCGGGGGCAGCCGGTCCAGCCGGCCCTGTCTGGCTCACAGCTGTGGCTGCTGTGAAGATCATCCAGCTGCGACAGGACCCATCGACCGAGCTGGCTGAACAGCTGGGCGGCGTCCCAGGCTGGAGGCAACAGAGACTGGCCAAGAGCGAGCGGACGGGACAGAAATGGGAGCTGGAGATAGAGGGGAGACCGCCGCAGGCCTCCAAGTCTGACTGTGGCCTCCAGGAGCTTGCAGCCCAAGAAAAGCACCGCGTTCCCTCACTCTTCCTGCCCTGTGAGCAATCAGGTGAAAATAAATACCAAGAGCATCTTCCCGAGGGAAAGCACTTGCCGGAGGAGGTCTGAGTGGGCAGAAGTCCAGCTGAGGACTTCGGGTGTGGGGTAACTTCCGGCTCCTCACTTTGGGCCAGGACAGCAGGGAGAGAAAGTGTACAGATGAAGGTGGGTGACTGAGCGGGTCTCCCGGGAGGCGGGGCGGGGCAGCAGAGCGAGGTGACGCGAGACGCCCCGTGGATAGGGAGACGGGGCCGCGGGCTCAGGCGCTTGGACGCCGGCCGACAGGAGGCGCGGGCCTGCGAGGCCAGCGTACGGGTATGTCAAAGACGAAGAGGGCCCACCCCGGCGGTGGCTCACAGGCCGCAGCAGTGTGTCCTCCCGACGCCAAGGGCCCGCTGGGTCCCTCCTGGGCACCGCCGGGAAGAAGCCGCGGTAGGTGCAGGATGAGCAGGGCTGCCAGGGCCGCGGCCGGCAGCGAAGCCGACCGCCCGGAAGTCCCAGGCCAGCCTGTGCCCCGGTAACGGTCTCCCTCAGCGCCGTGGGCTGTGGGCTGGGCGTTTTCCATTCCGATTTCTGCTGTCAGCTGTGTGTGCGCCTTGTATGCTTCGGATGCTCCGCTTTTACCAAATACGTGGCACAGGCTTTTTCCTGCCCATGGCCTTTTCAACTCAGAAGTGTGTCCTTCACATTCAGAGCACTGTTTGATACCATCCCTCTTTATTTCTGCCTTTATTGCCCATACTTCTGGTGCCATGTCCAAGAAATCACTGCCAAGACCAAAATGTCAAAATGTCTCTGTGTTTCTTGCATGAGTTTTACTGTTTCAGGTCTTGCATTTAAGTCCTTCATCCATTTTGGGTTGATCTTTATGTGCAGTTTAAGATACGGATTCTTTTTTTTGTTTGTTTGTAAATACCTGGGTTTCCCGATACCACTTACTGAAGAGTATTTGTTCCTATTGCATGTTCTCAGCACCTCATCCACGATTCCCTGGGCGTATTTATTCTGTCCTCTGCTACCGATTCTCTCTGCATGCTAAGGCCAGACTATTTCTATTACTATAGCTTTATAATTTGCTTTTACATTAGGACATGTGATGTTTCCTCTCTTGAGATTGCCTTAGCTGTTCAAGAGCTTTAGCCGTTCCATACGAATTTTAGAACTGTTTTTCTATTTATGTAAAAAGTCTCATCAGGGAGCCAGGGATTTAGCTCAGCGGTTCCAGCATCTGACTTGCAAACACAAGGTCCTGAGTTCAGTCCTCATGACCACATACCACAATGCCAAACACGGAGATTCACATCCATCAGCAGCCAGTACTACATGCCACATGCTGGGCGTGGTGGCTCACACCTGTAATCCCAGCACTCAGGAGGCAGATCCAGGAGGATTGCTTTGAGTTCAAGGCTTGCCTGGGCTACATAGTGAGCTCAGGGCCAGCCTGCACTACAAAGCAAGACCCTGTCTCAAAAAAAAAAAAAGTCCTATCAGAGTTTTGGTTATGGAGATAGTTCTGAGATGATAGATCATTTTGCAACTTTAATTCTTTTGGTCATAACTGCAAAGATGTTTCAAGATGTTCCATTTATTGATTTGTTCTTATCTCTTTTAATTTTCTAGTTTTCAAGGGACACGTTCTGCACCTCCTTGGTTAAGTTTATTCCTGAGTATTTTGTTCTTTTTGAAGCCATTGTAAATAGGACCAGTATTTAAAGTTGCTTTTCAGGAGATTTATTAATATATAACAAGAAAACAAATAATTTCTGAATGTTTTACATTTTGATTCTTTGTATCCTGCAGTGTTGCTGAATTTGTTTACCAGTGTAACGATTGTTTTGTGGCACAGTTCGAGTCTTCACCATGAAGGACAAGGTCCTGTGCAAGAGTCGAGTGACAGTCTGGGCGTCATCATCATTAACAGTGCGCGGAACCACCTCTGTACACAACTCCTTTGTCAGTGTCTGTTCTGTCATTGTCCTATGAAATTCTCACCCAAACCTACATGCTGGTGAGACTGGAGAAGGGCCAGTGGTCTCACCGGACACATGGCTGGGAGGATGCAGGTCCGAGCCCAGGCCCCAGAGCAGCAGAGCCGGACCCTGCGTGTGGGGCAGTCCTGGGGGACTGCAGAAGGGCACTCCTCCAAGGCCACAGGCCAGGGCTTCCCGGACAAGAACGTCCCCGCCAGGGATCTCCGCAACACCGAGTTACCCAGATAAAGACCTACGTGCAGCTTCCAAACCACGACAGCTCCAAAGAGAAATCGACCGGAAAGCCTGTGTTTGGGAGAATGACCTCAGCAGACGTGCTGCTGAAAGGGCCTCAGCCACCCAGGGTTCCCCACGCCAGTCGGGCCTGCTGCATGCAGCTGTGCGCATCACCTTCCTGGTGGATCGTGGCCCCCGCCAGGGTCACCTTATCCGGGGGATGTACGTGACACCTCCATCACCTGGTATGGAAGAGACCTGGGAGACAGACAGGAGTCCACGATGATACCTGCCCCGTGGCTTCTCACACACTCGCACTCCATACTTGCTTCCTCCCATTGTCCCAACCCAGGGCCTCTTTTCAGCAACTGAGGGGCACAGTTTCAGTGGGAGATGTAACTAACATCTGTTCCAACCCAGAAAATTACACATCGACCTCTGACAAGAGCTGTCAGTCCCCTCCTGTGTTGGAAGTGAGCAGAGACGGCTGGCCAGGCCAGACTGGGCCGCGGCGGCCAGACCCGGGCGACTGTGTGACTGTCTGTGCTCAGACCATGGATCAACATGTGCAGTGACTTCCGTCCTTGGATCTAACTCTCAGTATAGGGTCAGGTAAAAAGCTCCATGGGGACAGACCCCCACGCTGGGCCAGCTTTCCTTCCTGCACCCACCAAGCTCACCACCTGGAAACCACTAGGTGCTAAGTTCATTCTTGGTAAACAGAAAACCTGTTATGCTTATAGATGCAGCTTGCAGCCTTTCTCCTTTTGTGACACCAGAAATCAAAGCATGGTCATCAAACTACAAAGCAAGGTTGAGTCAAACACGACCCAGTTCCCGCTTTCTCCATAGGCCTAGTCGTTCAGCCCAGGCTGCAGGCCATCATTCTGGGGTGTCAGGGGACAGGAAAGAACTGTGTAAATATCACAGGCTGAACGGTGGACATGCACCTGGCCTCACCAAGAGTCTGAATTCTTTCAGAGTGACCTGGCTCACTCTTAAGAATCTAGTTCCCCTTCACGCAGGCAGTTCCTCACAGGGGAATGGCAGAGCCAGGGGCTCTCCTACACTTGCTGGCCCAGCCCTGGGTCTCACAAGTGTGCAGGCCTGGCCCAGAGAGACGGTCTTACTGTGGAGCACACGGGCTTGGCGACACAGCAAGGACCAGGTATCCAGCACAGGCCTCACCGCCGTCCACTCTCAATCCAACCCCCTTCACTCTTCCACGGGAAGCCCTCCATCACCACTGCCCCCTGGCTCCTCTGAAGTGCTCTGTTCCCAGTTCCGTGAGGACACTCGCTCGTGGGCAGCAGCAGCAGCTGCCCGGACACAGCACGGGCCACGGACATCGGTGGGATGGCAACTGGATAAGGGAGTAAGTGGGGAAATAAATGAATCCTTCACAGCGCATTCCCCTTTGTCACGCAGCCTTCACTTAGCTGCCCGCCTGTGTATCTTCCAATTTCCCTCTGTCTCAAAACATTATCTCTTCTGTCCTCCAAAAATTGGCTGATAAACCCCAAAGAATAAATATATAATTTTAAGATAAAAATAAGAACTTGTAGACAGACTAGTAACAGGAGTTTTATCAGTCATTCTGCAGACCTCCAGTCCTCAAGGGCCAGGACCATATATCTTGATTCCTTTGCCCATTGTCTCATGTACAGAACAGAATAGGAAATCAAAAGGCATCTGTTGGATAAAAGGACAGGAGCTGTGCACGTCCTTGTGGTAGGTAGGTAAACTATCTCTGTGCGATATTGAAATGTCAGCCCAAATTTTTCATCTAGGATTTCTCTACGATGAACGCTCACATCTCCTGCACAGAGCCACGTGGTGGGATGTAAGTGGGACACCAGGGCAAGATCTGACCCAAAATGACCAGAGCTCAGGAACTCCTCAAGAAGGGACCAAACGGGGATCCCAGAGACTACCATACCTGCCTGCCTCAGCTGAGGGGACCCAGCGCAGCTCCCACCCCCCACCCCCGGCTGAGCTGGAAGGAAGCCCTGGCCCACTGCACAGCAGGGCTAGCCCGACAGCGCCTGGGATAAAGGGGGGAGGGAGGAGCCTTCAAACAGCGAGCGCTTTACTGCATTTCAGCGGGCCTGGTGGTCTCACCCTGCGGCGGGCTCGGGTTAAGTCCACGAAAGCAAGGGTTAACACAGTGCTGTGCAGTGGCCACCAGCGAGTGATGTTAGACCCTTTCTATAAAAGGAAAAATCCAGCTGTTGTGCAGAAAATCCCTGCCCTTTCCAATCGATGCCCCCTACCATCAGGGCGTCTAGTAATTTCTGATGTGGCCTCCTGCAGCCTTCACTTTGGTGACAGGCACAGCGGGCAGGGAGGGGGCAGCCAGCGGCCGCTCTGCACAGGGGGCATCAGCCCTGCCAGGAGGCGCAGTGGGTGACAGGGAGAGCAGAGGGGCGGTCTCAGGTCACGACTGGACTGCGTTAAGCAGAGCCCAGGTCCGCATCATGGACTTGGAGTTCGCAGGGTCGGGAGGCTGCCTCCCCATGGATCGCTGGTCCCTCCACCTCCCGCAGACACAAGGCCACTGTCTGTCCCTCCCAGAGCAGTGTGACACAGGTTCTCTACCCATTTTACAGCCAGCGAACACTCCTGATTGATGTATCGATCACCCTCTGCCATGGAGGGAGCTGGGAAGAGACGGCCGTCCAGCCCGCATGGATCCCCTCCTCCCTCCCCCCTTTATCCCAGGCGCAGAGCCGCCGGCTGATGAGGGAATTAGAGCATGCAGGAGCCCGGTTTACTGGCCCCACATGTGCCTGCTCCTGTGGGCTGGCAAGGCCTGCTTGTCTTTCTTTGCCTTTGCTTTTGTCCCAAACTCTGAATGCCCAGCTCACCCGCTCCTGCTCAGTGTGGCCAGCGCCTCAGCCCTTCCCCGCATAGTGGCTCTTGCTCGGCCCAGTCGGAGCAAGGAGCAAGCAGAGGGACTCGCCCTCTCGCCCTACTGTCTTTCCGCTCAGTCCCATTATGTGAGGAAAACACTTTGTTTCCAAAAGCAAAAGAGCCCTCCTCACCTTCTGCTTCTGAATGAGCCATGTTCGATGGCTTCCAATCATTCATAATTCAATTCTGAGTCATCCACCGCGCTGCTTTCTGTTCTGAAAAGCTGATATTTCTCAGCACGCTCATCCTTACTGGAATTTCATGAATGAGCCCCCCAAGCCACGAAGTCTGTGTGACCCTTAGAGCTTTTTAATCTGCAGAGCAAGGTTAAGAAAAGTGCCTAGAAAGCAAATCCCTTCTTTCAAAAGACAGCTGCAAAGTCCCTCCCAACACACATACCCACTGGGTAGGAGGGCACGGAGAAGCCCCAGGAAGGCAGCTGGTGGCCCTGCGGGAGCTGCGCTGATGTTCGCACTCACCACCGCGGTGCGGGCTCCGCAGATCCACGGACGAGGCGCCCTCTGTCGCCCGGCTCCTCGGGGCAGGACCGAGGCCGGCTACCCTGGCCCGCGGGGAAGGGAGGTGTGCTGCCGGTCTGCGCACAGATCCTCAGCTCGCTTGTTCTGCTAAGACATCTTTTCTCAAACACTAACAATTTGTTTTGCCTGAAATAAACAAACCGCAGTCCTAGAAATAAAACTTCCCAAACAGGTAACCCCGGGCTCCAGTGCCTGCGCAGGCGGCCCCAGAGCCGCCTGAACCACCGGTCTAAGAGCCCCCTCAGCTCCACGGAACTCCAGTTTCACCTCCCTCCCACAGGCTTCCCGTTCCTAGCAGCTGGGTCTCTACGACATCAGCTTGAGCAGCCGGCCTCACGGCCGTGTTTCCAAATGCACACCTGTCAGAGAAATGTTTGCAGGGTTGCAAGTGGTTTTAGGTTACCTGTATTTCATACTTTTCAGAATCTAATTAACTTCAATCCAGTAACAAGTGGTCTAAATAAGGAAAGATAATTAAAATTAAATGTAAATTAAGGCAGATTACCATTTTTACCTATCAATTAGCAAAAAAAAAAAGTAATTCATAAAATTATTGAAATGCCCAGTAAGCAGTGTAAATAGGTAAAGTCATTTCAGAAACTAATCAAATATTACAGACCATCAATCTAAAATGCAGACTACTTATACTCAGCCTTCTCATCAAATCTAAAGAAATAATTTTAGTGTATGTGCTGCCAAAGCAAGGATGAAAAGAAAAAATATTTATATCTAAAGAATATTTAAAGAAGTTCATGACAGCAATACAGGAAAATAGCACCAAAAAGAGAAGAAGCAATCTAGTTTTTAAAAATGTGGAATGATTGAGCTGTCCATTTACTCAGAGTAGTCTGTGTTATAAAACACAAGGGGCCATAAAGAATATGTGAAAGGTGAAATTTCTTCAGTATTATACAGAGAGAACAACAGAATATTACTGTGTGCATAATTACTACTAGATGGAAAGAAATGAGCACAGAGAAAATATACTAGAAGTTTCTCTAAATGCCAGTAATAACATCAGGCTGGAATTATGAGATTACGATCATCTTTTTCTAATACACTTTTTAAACTTGCATGTATGGTATTTCTTACAATGTTCTTTAGGAATTGGAAAAAGGAGAACATTAACTTGTCCCTGCAGTTATTTGAAATGGCTTTCAAATACGTAATAAAAGTCAGTATTTTTATTTTCCCTACTGAGAAGTCATCTCTGGAGCACAGCTAGGGAACTGAACTGTTTGCTTTGGTGAGGTGACTGTGAAAGCAGCTGGAATTTCTTCCTGTAGACAGTGGAAACCTTTCAGCAGTGGGCAGTTAACAAGTCAGAAAACAAGAATGCACAGAGACATTGTCACTGTGCAGTGCACCAGAGAAGGTTTTTAGGTCAACACCCAGATTCTGGGCCCAGGATTGTCCTGCCAGTAACTAACTGGGGAAAAGGATCGTTGAAATTCTACACTTTCGTATTTTTTCCACTCAACAGATAACATCCTTTTGGATTCCAGAGGAAGTAACCTCAGATCGTTATCTTTGGGTACCTGGCTTGTTCCCCTTAACGTAACATCCTCCAGTTCCTTCCAAATGCTGTCGTAAATGACAGAATTCCCTCCTTGACAGCTGTAGATGGTGTGTACGTATCTCCCACCTTCTTTATCCGTCCACCCACTGATGTCGCCCAGACTGCTTCTCTCTTGGCTTTTGGCAGTAATGCTGCGACGAGCACAGAGGACATGTGTCTTCAGACACTGAGTCCCGTCCTCTGGCTGTCTACCCTCACACAGGTAAGAACGCCAGGTCCCATGGCAACTCTACTTTTCACTTTTGCAGGACTCCATACTATTTTCTACAATGGTCCTGCTGTCTTCCAGTGCCCCCAGCAGGACACACGCACTTCTTTCCTCCACGTGGTGGCTGACTTTACTACGCACTGTTCGGACCACAGCTGTTCTAACGGAGACGAGGGTGGACCGCAACTTTCACTTACATTCCCTGGTGATTACTAGCTTTTTCGTGTCTGCTGGCCATTCGCATCTCTTCTTTCTGAGAAAGGTCTTTTCAAGTCGTTAGTCTATGTTTTATTCAAGGTGTCTGTGTTCATCATCACCGAGTTATCCGAGTTGCGTGTGGGAACTGGAATCAGCGCTTCTCAGAAGCGCGGTCACCACGTCCCTCCCTCTGGCTGTGCCTCTCTTCAGGCAGCTAGCCGCTTCTTTCCCTGCACAGAAGCTTTATCAAGCGCTGCAGTCGCGTGTATCTGCTTTCACTTTGTGTCTTGCACTTTGGGAATCTTATCCAAGAAAATGTCGCCCAAAGAAATCTCACGGAGCTTTGTGCTGTTTCTTTCTAGTAGCTTTGACTGATTCAGGCTTTATGTTTACCCATTTGGAACTGATTTTTATATAAGAGTCCAGCTTTCTTTTTCTACCTATAGACAGCATTTGCCCAAGAGATCATCCTCTCCCCACGGTGTAACATGGCACTTCGGTCAAAAGTCACTTCACCGTGAATCCACAGCCTGCTCCCCGGCCTCTCTCAGGTCCTGCTGTCCAAGGTTCCTGCTGGTCTTTACTGTAACTTCGCTGTTTGCTCATCATAGCTCTGTCGTGTATTTTTTAAGTCAGAATGCTAAATGCCTCCAGTTTTGTTTGTTTTGCTCAAAACTGCTTCGGTTACACAGGGTCATTTCTAACTCCAAACTAATTTAAGGATGTTTTCTCCTATTTCTGTTACAAAGGTAACTGAAATTTTGGTAGGAATTGCACTGATTTTAAATTTCTTTGGGGAATATGGACTTTTAGCAATATTAATCCTTCCACTCCACGAATACGGGAGCCGTCTGTGGGCACTTGTTTATCTTCTTTGTGTTTTATCTGTTACAAGGATCATCGCTGCTACGGATGCTCAGACAGAGATGTCCAACTTCTTGCTGATGCCCTGACTAAGCCTCTGCGTGTCCTGCTGCATCAGACACGGAGACCACTCCTCCCTGGCTCTCTCCACACCATCTTGTGGCCTTTCGAGTGTGAGCTTCCTGCGTGAACGAGGCAGACCGTGTCTGAGGCTTCCCCACACCAACTGCACTCAAGGCCGTGTCTCGCTGCGCACTTGCCGACATTCAGTCCAACAGAACCGCCGACTGGAGGCTCATCCACGTTCCCTGCACTCACGAAGCGCGCCCTGCTGTGCACTTTCTGGTGCTCAGTAAGTTAGGTACTTTGGCTAAAGAATTCTCCACATTCCCCATTCTCCTATGTGAACCCACTGAGAATGAGGCAAAGCCTTGACTGAAAAGCTTCTCTATTCAGTGCAGTATGAACTCTTTGATGTTTAATTAGGGCAAAGCTTCAGCTGAAGAATCTCCCACGTCGCCTGCATTCACACGGCTTCTCACTGCATGAGCACTCATGTTAAAGATCTTCCCACGTGCGCTGCACATGCAGGGCCTTCTGTGCCGGGGCCTCTGCTGCTTCCCCACATCCGCTACTCCAACTCTTCCCTTGTGAAGATCGTCCATACACTCGCTGTCCTCTTATGACTTCCCCCTGCCTTGAGTGGCCAGTCGTACATGGAGCAGGACAGAGCGGGGCTGCACTTCTGTCCCACAGGCGATACACAAGAGCACCGCACTCGGCAGACCCCACTCCCCACCCCGTGCAGGCTGCACCCTCCGCCTGCCCCTGCTGGCATCCCAGGGAGTGGGCAGGTGGCCACCAGAGGTCCTGGGGGGGGAGGTGATGCTCACCAAAGGACAGAGCTTCAGTCAGATGAAAAATTGTTCTAGTTGCCTACTGCATAGCTAATAATCTTTTATTTCAAACCTGCTAAAATAATAAACATTCATTGTTCTCATAACCAAAAAGTGGTAAGTGGGTGGGGTGATGGATGTGTTACTAAGCCTCCTTAAATATTTCTATAATGTAAACATAGATTGGAGCATTACAATAGAGCCCTAAACATATACAATTCTTACTTGTCAATTAAAACCAAATAAAAAAGAAAAAGTCACTTTAAATCCATAAAATATAAAAGAAATAGTGAAACACCCAAGAAATGGACAAAAGGCCTGAGGGACTCACTCCAGCTCCTGTCCTCCCCAGTGTAAGGGGCCTGCGATGCTTTCTCAGCCTTCCTCTGGCTTCACTGGCCCCTCAGCTCTGTCGCCAGAGTACCTGTCTCTCGTCACTGTGGCCGGACGACCGTGCCGGTGACAGTGAGCCCGAGTCCCCCTGAGGATGTGCAGCCAGTGGCCCCAGAGTGTGGCACGAGGCCAGCCTGAGCCACCCTTTACCCTGTGTGCCTGGGGAGCTGGGCTTCGTGGACAAACACCGAGCCCTCATGTCCCAGCGAGAGGACATAGATCAGAGCCAAGGTTAAGTCAACACTGGGTAGCATTTGGTGTCAGGGCTGATTGCGGAGAAGAGTCACAGTCTAAGACCCAGCATCCATGGGCACAGAGTCCATATATGGCCAGAAATCTAGGAGACATGCTCTTTACCAATGAGAAAGGTCACCACGTGACCCCGAGCCGCCCGAGAGCGTGCATCATCAAGGCACTTGTACGTCACTTCCACAGGACAGGACATTATTTAACCAACACTGGTCAAGCTTTGAGCACGTGCTAAGCAGATGGCACACAGGGAAGAGAAGGCACAGCCCTGCTCTCAGAGGAACTTCCGGTCCACAAAGCAATAACCCAGCACCACACACTCAGCATCCAGGGGCCTCTGTCCGGGGCTGCATGTCACTCCAGGCAGTCCCTAACGTCTCTCTGTAGACTCAGCAGCCTGTGACCGAGCACAAGAGTCAGATGGAGATACGGGTTTGGTGATGACCAAAGGAGTCTCCTCCTCGGCATAGCTAGCCGGGATCTCCAGAGAGAGGAGGACCTGGGCAGAGGGTGTGACTGCCGTGAGGCTGAGACGGTGTCAGACTCAGAAGGGCTGTTCTTTTGTGCCAAGCAGGGAGAGACAGCATTCCATGAGGCCCCCCAGCACCAGGACAGTGTCCTGAGGAGATGTCTGGTCCTGGGACCCTCAATTAGGGAGAGAGGTGCCAGTACTTTCAAAGAAGACTGACTTCTTCCAACCCTGTCCAGCTTCAGGGTGTCTGTCCTGGGCCAGTAGTAGTACAGAGTGTGGGGCTTGAGCTCGCTTTGGTGTGAAGCTGGCTGATCACAGAGTTTTTATATCTCTGTGGTTGAGACAGAAGGGGAGAAACACCTACCCAAGGATGAGGAATGGGCTAAATCAAATGGCCCCAAAGGTTTGGGGTTCGCTTGTTAGTTTTCTCTCCCTTGCTTTGCTCCAAGCCACGCCCCCCTTTGGAATCCAAGTTGGACCTGAGGGACAGGAGGGAAACGTTGCACTTAGGGTGTTGTGAAGACGCTGATACGTGAGTAGTGAGGCAGACAGGAGAAAAGCCCTTTGAACATCTGTGTTGTCTGGAAAAGGAGCTAGGGAAAGAAGTCATGCTGTTAAATGGTAAAGCAGTCACATAAGAAATATGGAAATATTTCCACCAATCAAGAATGGGCAAATAGAAATTAACTGCAAGGCTACTTTTATGACCAGCTAATGATGAGTCCTATGTCAGTGCTGTTCCCTTTATTAACTTTGCTAATGGATGGCTGTATTTTCATCTCATCAGATAGTTAGCAGGACTTCTTTGCCCACATCTACTTCCTCAGCTCTCTAACACTTTGCTTATGAGATCATCCAGTTCTCGTCTGTAACTCTCCAGTCTGGGGAGTTCCAGTCTTTCTGCAATTCACAGCAGGCCCACAGTGTTCACACACAAACCACAGCCTGAGAGCCTCACAAACCTGCCAGGCAAGGGGGGAAGAGGAGGACAGGGAAGGGCAGGAGAGAGAACAAAGCAAGTTCCCTGGCCCTGCAGAGGTCATGGGACAGCCGTGAGACAGACTAGCAAACACCAGCCACTAGTGCAGCGAGAAGGGAGGAAAAGCATTCGAGACATCCCAGGACCACGGTCTGTGTGAGCTCTGGCTTTTCACAACAGGAAAAACCCACAGGACTGGAGAAGTGGCATCAGGGCCACAGCTGTCGCCAGCTCAAGAAACCTCCCCCAGGCCTCCAACTCACTGTGCATCCCTCATAAGAAAACCCTGAGGGACTGAGGGCGAGAACATGACGTAAATACAGAGCCGGCACCGCGCTGAAGGGGGACCAATCACGTTTCCTCTAAGATCAGAACCAGGAGGCTGTCTGCTTCCTCGGGACAGCAGTACCGGAGGACCGGCGGGGCGAGGAGATCAGAGATGGATACGAAGCAGGGGGCGAGGAAGGGGGCAGCCAGAGGGTCCCTGTGTGCCGAGGGCCCGTGCTAACACAAACACCTGCAAACATCGATGACTCAGGGAAGTCACAGCGCGCAGCGTCAACACGCACAACTCAGGAGCTTCCTCATGCGACAGTGATAAGCTTCCTGGGAAGGAAATAATGAAAGAATTCAGCTCACAGTAGTTATGATACATAAATAAATATTTAACCAAGGAAGTGAAAGACTTCTAATATGAAAATTATAAAACACTGATTAATGAAAGAAGACACAAAAAGTGGAAAGTCCTCCCCGGGGAATGAATTGAGAAGGTCATATCGTTAAAATGTCAAAACTACTCAAAGCAATCCTCAGATTCAATATGAACCCCATCAAAATACTAGCAACACTCTTCATCTACCTAGAAAACAATCTTAACACTCACGCTGAAGCTCAGAAGTCCTGGAGAGCCAGAGCACAACACAACAGCAACACCAAACAAAACAGGATTGCACCGACCAAAAGATGCACCCATAGACCACGGGAACAGCATGGAAATCCCAGAAAGAAAAACCACGCATCAGATCCATTCTGAGTCTTGACAAAAGCCCCAGACATACACTGGAGAATGGTCTAATCCACAGTGCAGGGAACTGGACATCTCTAGGCAGAAGACAGAAGCTTGACTTCTATTTCTTCCCCTACACAGACACCAGCTCAAAATGGATCTAAGACCTCAAACTGTAGAACTTCGAGAGGAAAATATAGGAGAAATACGTCAAGTTATCAGCATAGACCATGATTTTGAGAGTGAGACCTCAAAGCACAGCCAACAAAAGCAAAAGCAAAAGGGATAAGAACAAACTAAGAAGCGTCTGCATAGCAAAGGAGGCCCTCAGGAAAGAGGCGACCTGTGGAAAGGAAGAAGATATTTACAAACTCTTCCTCTGACAAGGGATCGATATCCACAGTATTCAAGAAATCCCAAAAACCTTAACATCCCAGAATAAACAACCAATGTTTAAATGAGGAAATATAATAAATACTAGAAAAAATCCTCAATGACCTTAGCCATCAAGGAAATAAAAATCCAAGCCGCAGTGAGATCTAGCGCATCCCTGTTAGAACTGCTACCATCAGAAAGGGAAATAAAGAACAGGGAGGGAGCCCTCCACTCACTGTGGGGCAGCCGATGTGGAGCAGCACCGTTTCCTCAGACGAAGCAGAGGTGCCAGAGGGTGAGCTGTCCCCTCCCAGGTAGCCGTCCCCGGCATGAAGCAGCGAATGCTGCGTGTCCACCTTTACTAAGGTACTACTCCCGTTGCGAGCCACGGGATCGGCAGGTGCACGGGGGGGAAACTGTGGTGCTGTCTCTCCATGCAGTTCAATGTTGCTCCACCATAACCGAGCATGGGGTTCCGTCATTTGCACCAGAGCTGACAGAAGGAGGTGCTGTGTTCAGTGACATGCGCTGGACACAGAAAGACAAGCAGCCAGTATTCTCACTCCTCTATAGGTGTTTCAAAGGTTGATCTGCACGTGGACTTGTTATTTCCAGAGGTCCATAAGAAGGGCAGAAGAGGCTGTGAGGGTACTGAGGCACAGTTAGAAGGTCGGAGTTCCAGCATCCCACCATGCAGGAAGGGCTGCTGTTCACGTGACCTGATACATACTTAGGAGCCAGGAGAGAAGTGGCAGGGAGCTGAAGGCCAGCTGCCCCCGATCAGTACTGCTGTGTGCACCTGTGGAAGAGGGAGAGAGGAGGAGGGAGGAGAGGAGAGAGACAGAGAGAGAGAGAGAGGGAGGGAGGCAGGGAGGCAGGGAGCGTCCTCGCGCCTGCCAGGGTAAGCACACCATGAGCACTACAGGAATCGGGATTCGCTTCAGAAGTGGGATCCACACAACGTGGCAGGAGCTGGGAGGGCAGTCAGGGAGGGGAGGGAGTCCACGCAGAGTGCTGTGGAGGAAGCTGGGGTCGGAGCTGGCAGGGGAATCAAGACCAACCCCTCTAGCCAGCAAGGGAACCACAGAGGAGAAGCCTGGGAGGGACGGAGCCAGCCGAGCTGCCGACACCACGGAGCCATCCTTGCACGAGCCGTGGACACCACGCAGCCATCCTTGCACAAGCCGCCGACACCACGCAGCCATCCTTGCACTCGCGTGGTAGAGAAGCCGCCGTCGAGCCTGGGCCAGGGCCAGCGCTGCTCCTGCTTCTGCACCGCAGCTCCCGGTGCACTGCTCTCCCTTCCCACCACCCACATCTCCTTCAAGTTCCCCCTCTGAGCAACTCTAACCGGGAACAGAGACGGCAGCGGTTCCAAGAACCATAGTTCCCAAGCGTGGGCCTCACCACACTGGTGACATCCAGTCCGAAAGTGCAGTCGTGCAACGGAAGACCAGCCAGGGTGCTGTGGAACCACACGACCTCTCAGCTCTAAAAACCTGGACTTCCGCCGCAAGTCGTCTTTGCAGTTTCTCTTCACAAAGCGCAGCTTGCGTGAGTGGCTGAGGCTCTTTCACCTGTCCTGGGCTTGCCTCTCGTGGTCTCTCCTCCCCAAGCGGCTCCCCTCAGCTCCACCCCATGGAAAACTCTTCCTCTCAGCCAAGCCAGCACCACCCCCTTGGACAGCCTCCCCTGATTCCAGCCACGTCCTCTCTGCCACCTGTGGGATCCCACAGCCTCCTGCACAGTGCGCTGCCGAAGCTTCCTGTCCTGTTCTGCTCCCTGCGCTCAGCACAGGGCCCTGGAGGAGAGGGACCACTTTGTTCCGGTTCTCGTTGTTTACCCAAGACCTTGTTCACAGTAAGTGTTCAGCAAACATGTAATGAATAAATCAATGGAGGGTAAAGAAAGAAAAGGAAGGAGAGCAGAAGGAAGGAAAAGAGGAAGCCAGGAGGGAGTGAATGGGAAGAGCCCAGTGAGGATGCTAACGCAACAGCTCAGGCTGAGACCCAGGAAAACTTAGACTAGGAAATAGGAATGCAGGGCCGAAACTGCGGAACATCTAAGTAACACGTTAGACACAAAGACTAGGACACTGCTAAGTGCTATAAATGAAAGTGAGGGAACTGTTGTAGAAGACTCACGGTCAGTTTCATCAAAGAGATAAAACTGTTACAACATTAAGAAAATTATGTGCCCATAAAGCAAAATATAATCAAGGCACTTTGTAACAAATGGGCCCCAGTTTGTCAGGGAGCCAGCCAACCGAAACAGTGAGTAGCATTACACATTAGAACTCTCTGCAGGAAGCTTCATTTCTAAGCTCCCACCTCTATTTTCATTTTGTTTCACTTGGCAATTATCACCAGGCAACTGTAATAGAATCAGAAGATCTGTAGAAACACATAACAACTTTTAATGCGATTTTAGCACGATCCATCTGACATCACTGGCTCATTCCAGAGTTTCAAGATGGCCCCACACCTGGCTAAACGAGCCAAGAGCCCTCACATGCCCCCTCAGCAGTAACCCCCCTCACACGGGCTTGGGTGTGGGCCCAGCTCCACCCCGTATTAGAATGCACTCAGACAAGTCTCTAGTCTATAAAATTGCTATGAATTTATCAATAGCTGTATTTTGTATGGTAAATGTTTAGTAAAATGACTTACCACTGGAGTCGTGGCTTGTTTTTCCTTATTTTACTACAACCAATTTGGAACTAAGAAATACTTCTATGATGCAAAATTCAAAAAGTATATAAAGGAATGCACGTTGAAAGATTCTTCCTTCTCTGTCATCTAGCCACAAAGTTGTATTTCTAATAAAATAACTATTATGACGCATTTCAAAAATACACAGTGCAAATAAAAACACAATAATGTAACCCTAGCAAGCATGGTTATAATAAAGACAAAATGTGATAAATGCTGGCAAAAATGTGGAGAAAGGGAAACTCATGTACTGTTGGTGGGAAGGTAAATTAATACAGGACAGCCGCTATGGAAAAGGGCACGGTGTCCTCAATTAAAAACCAAACTACTGTCTGGTCCTGCAGTCCCGCCACATCCACACCCAGCGTGTCGCTTCGCCATCCCCATATCCCATGCACAGCTGCTGAGACGTGGAGCCACGTCTGCCCATCGGCAGATGAGGGCAGGGACAGTATGGCACACAGACACACCGGGCCCATCCAGCCATGAACCAAGTGCTGTCGTCTGCACCAACCCTAAGAGCGCGGTGTCCACTGAGTTAGGCCACACTCAGGGGACTAATGTGGCAGCATTTCACTCCAGAAGATGAGGTGCAGGACTGCGGCCGCAGACTAGACGGGGAGGGGGACCGGCCACAGGCACAAATTCCCAGCCTGGAGGGGCTCGGCCCAGGGAAGAGGAGTTGCGTGCCATAACCGGGTATTACATGATTCAAAAGTGCTAGGAGATTTGTGAACATTCTCATCACAAAGAAAGGGTAAGTGTTTGAAATAATGAATTACCTAAATGTTCTGTTGATCAATACACAATTATTAATTTACCAAAACATCACGCTGTATCCCATAAATATATATAATCATTGCCTGTCAATTTTTTAAAAAGCATTTTCCGTAAACACAAATGTTACATACTTTATATATGATTGTGAATATTTCATCTCCCTTAATATTACAGAACTTTCTGAGTATGTGTGTATGACTGTCATTCTCTTTAAGCAGCTACTGTGTGTGTGATTTCAGCAGTACCTCAGCTCCAGAACTTGATTCTCCCCACGATTCTGTTCACAGTAAGTTGGACGAGAACCAAATCAAATTCACTGGTGAGGCTCAGAGCTGACCTTATGGGGAAATTTGATTCCATTCTCATCCAACTCAGTCTGTGACCAGAATCATGGAGAGAATTGAGCTCATGAAGGGAGGTACCACTGTACACAATTTTTCATAAATTATCTAACATGTCTATTGAAGAAATTTCCATGGACATGAATCTGAGGACCCCAGGACACCCAGAATCTCACTCACATGCAGCTGCACTTGTGAAATAAAAATGCAGACACACTGAATCACATGATACATGCATCTTTTAGTTTTAAAATATTTCCAGGAAAATGCACCAAGTGGAATACGCAAAGTCTCAGTTAACTACCACAGGGACATCTGAGACCCTCTGCACTGGTCGAGAAATAGGACAGGAACACAGACCCAAGGCCACCTCCTTCTAACCATAAACCTTTATAGCCTCGCTATAGGCTACTCGCTGCCACAGCACCTCACCAAACACTGCCCACAGTCACCTGCCTGGACTCCACATGACACAACAGAGGTCTGTATTCGAGTGCAACTTCATTCACTCGTGAGCTACAGCCACGATACTGCACATAGTCTGTCCTTTCCTTTCTCATGGTTGCAGTCTCTCACTGGGTGGATACGCAGTACCTCGTCTGTTTGTACCGGATAAGATGCTGGATTGTTTTGGGTTGAGGATTTGAGAGTGACGCTGCTATGAACCTTTGTGCAGTGAACGAGTGGTCCTATCTGTTAGGTGTGTGGCAGGCAGTGGTGCCTGGGCCCTAGGATTCCCATAGATAATGGAATGGGGTCACACCAATGCCCATGTCAGAGATGCTGAGGTCTAGCCCTCCATCCCCCACAACCCCAGGCAACTGTCAGTCCTGTCACCCTCAGTTATCCAGCAAGATGACGGAGTGCCTTATCAGAGGTCTGCTTTTCACTTCTCCACCTACCTAGAAGTTACTCAGTCTTTCACCTATGCTTTGGGTGTTTGAATTTTGTATTCTGGGGAATGCCTACTCAGCGTCTGTAGTTTAAATGCTTACTAAGTTGTCTTAACAGTTGTTTACTTTTTTACAATTTAAATGCAAAACCTCTGTAACTGCATTGCAAATACCTCATCTCTGTTACAAATATTTCCCTTGATTCCAGTTTATGTTTTTACTCCTTCAGAGAAAGCAAGTCTTCATGTTAACAGAGCCATCATTTTATTTGTCAGTCTTCTCTTGTCGGGGGGCAGGGGGGACACGACGACGACAACGACGCTCTCTCTCTCTCTCTCACTCCGGTGGAACAACCTTCTCCTTAGCTGTGCTCTGAGCACGACGACCTACCTCTCACGTTTATGTCCACCCGGGGCAACTTGTGTGGGGAGAGACAAGCGCGGTGAGTGTCTTTACTCCACGTTTGCACTACTCTGGTCCCAGCGTAATTCGTAGCTAAAACTGAGACTTTCTACCTCTTTAAAGTAACACCTTCATCGTGAATTTAGTGTCCAAACAGGTGGGCTCCTTTAAATCTTTTATTATATCCACCATCCTACGGCTGAAATCACATTCCCATTTTTCTTCGAGATTCCTTGACTATTCTTGACGTTGAATTTTCATACAAATTTCAGAGTCAGCTTATTTCCACCAAAACAATAGGCTTTATGCAGAGGTGGGAATATTTATTAGAACTGAATTGAAAAGTTCACTTAGGGTAATATTACCATTTGTATTATATTGAATATTCAAAGCCTCATGCATGTAAGGGTTTTCTTCCATTCATTTGGATATTTTTAATTTTACACTGTGCTGTATAGCTTAATGCTTGGATTACTTATATATCATTTCTTAGATTTGTTCTTAGATAACAGATAATTTTATTCTTCTCTAAGTGATATGATTTTATCCATTTTCTAGCTATTTATTATAGGTATATGGGTGCATAATTGATTTTTTAATGTTGACTTTATAGTCAGTGCCCTCACTGAAATCATTCACTGGTTATAACTTATCTATGATTCTCTCGGCTTTTCTGCATAGTTATGTCGTCTTTGGGCAGCACCCCTTTCCCACTCGAATACACTCCCCCCGGGTCCCTCCTCTGTTTGTACCAGGAGGCATCTCCCCTGCTGTGCTGGCAGGAAGTCATGACAGCGGCATCGCCCTGGTCGGTGACGGCAGAGAGGTTCTCTCCAGGGGCACACGCACAGCTGGTTTCTGCAGGTACCCTTGGTCATCCTGGGAAATCTGCCTCTCCTGCCAGTGAACTAAGCCATCCTCATGAGCCCAACACCCTTCAGTGCCAGCGTCCCACTTTGGAACACCCGAGTAGAATATGACACGAACCACAAGTGTCAGCACAAGTGGGTCACATCGTGCTCGGCGTGCGTTCAGCCTACTGAGCCCACTCTTCGCTTTGCACTTGTCCCCAGAGCTCCTGCGCTGGAAACGCCCCGATCCAGAGTGTGGAAGATGGGGCCTGGGAGCGGCGCTCCGGGCAGAGTTCTGCAGGGCGCCATCCCAGCTGCCACTGCCAGGAGCCAAATAAATGCTGTTCCTCAGAAACTGCCTGGTCTCGCACCTTCTCTGATAGCAGACAGACTTCTCGGCAGCCACTCTGACCACACACATGACAGCCCTGGCACCGCTGTGAGCAGGGGACACTGCGTGCCCAAACTCGACAATTTCCCCGACTCTTTGGCAGGTTTTTTCACAGCTTAGGGAAGGGATTGGGGTTGGACAAGGCCGTTTTTAGTAAGACATCAAACTCCTCGAAATCCCCTTACAATTTCCCAGAGTAGGCAGTATGTACACGATGCCTGTCATGTGCAGTGTCATGAGGTGGTGACACATCCTTAACAGTGATTCCCATTGGAATCACTAAACTCAATCTAGCGAATATGTGCCATTCTCAAGGTGCGGCAGCCCTGCAGGAGGCAGCCTGGCATACGATTCCTCAAAGAGCCACGAGACCAGGACGTCCTGCAGACCACTCCCTGAGCTCTGGTGGACCAACCTGCAGGATTTTGAATTTCTGTCAAGCGGACAGCCTCGGCATGGAAGGAAACGATGCAAGCAAGAGGCCAAGCCACTCTCTCCGAGAAGGTGGTCATTAGAGCTGCGTCATCCGTCACCTCTGGGTAGTAATTAGAAAAGGGAAGTCGGTAACAATAATACATAACACCACTTTAGCAAGATTTACACGAGTTGTAACACTGTTGAACATCTATTGATGAGTCTCAATGTGCCACAGGCTATTGAGCCCGGAGTTCTTTGGCAAGAGACTTTCCATTATCAATCCGATGGGCCGAGGTTTACAGCTGCTTCATTTGTTCCCTGAGCCCAGACGCCACCCATATCTCGTAGGATGACACCCAAGGAAGGGGAGGCCCAGGCCAGGTCCGGTGGCCCCACAAGAGAGAGAAGCACACCTGGCTGACTGAAGAGCCCTGTCTCAGGTGTGGGAAAAGTCTTAGGAAGCAAAAGCATGCGTAGTCCTTACAAAGAAGGATGTCAGCCTTGGAGGCAGGAATCTTAGCTTTGGCCAAGTCCCGCTAATTCCTGGGCCTGTAGGTACGGGCCTCGCGCCCCCTTCCTCTACACGTGATGATCTGTCACGACGACCGCAGGCCGAGGATGCTCCTCCTGCTCTGTGTGCAGCAGTTTCTGTGAGTCTCGCCATGTGAACAGAGCCTGTGCGGCACTTTCTGTTTCCACCTCCACCCGGCCTCTCTCGTAAACCCTGGACACACGGAGGCTGCGCGATGCGGTGGCCCGAGCAGCTCAGAAGCTTTTCCTCCCTGCTACTGACAGTCTGGGAGGCAGATGGTTCTTCTCTTCTCAGGTGTCATACTACAAGATTAAACTCGGTCTAGCAAGTTCGTGCCGCTCTCAAGGTGTGGAGCGCTGCAGCGGCAGGCCTGGCGTACAAGTCCTCACAGAGCCATGAGACCGGAACGTCCTTCAGACCACCCTGAGCTCCAGGACAGGAAGAAGCATGATGTTTCTGCCAACAGACTCACCCAGTGCTGCTTTCTCTCTTGGCTCAAAAGGAGCTCTCTAACGATCCCCTACCTCTTTAGTTTGGCTACTTCCATTCCTAAAATTTAACCATTCGCCTCTTATCTCCTGCTTCCCTCTAGAATGACCCAAAATGATTATCCTGCATGATCCTAGGTTCAGGTCAGGGGTTACCTGGAAAATTTTGGCCTGATCTTCTCCCTTTCATGAAAGTCCCACAGGCAGAGAACACAAAGTCTAGGTCGTCATCTGCTTTAGAGAGAAGAGACTCCCGTGGCCGCACAGAGGGCAGACGGTCGCCATGGGAGGAGAGCGTGCTGCAGCTAATGCAAAAATCCAGATGTGGTCTCGGGAACTGGCTTTGAGAAGCGGTGACAGTGCACAGTGAGAGGAGGATGGAGGTGGTAATGTCTGGAGAAAAAAATACAAGCAAACCCTGACGTGGACAGGGAAGATTGGTGGCAAGGGAGGAGTCAGTGTCGGCTGCAAAGCTGACACCTAAGTGAACAACAGGGAGGTCAGTAAAGAGAATCATAGGTAGAAACATCACCCAGGAGAGAAGCAGGCAGCTTGAGAGTAATAAACTGGAGGCTGGACTGGAAAAAGCCAAGTGAGAATCCGAGATCCCTGAGTAAGAGCTGGGGCACCCGCAGGGGCGGGGGGTGCCAGCAGAGGCCAAGAGAGTGAAGGAGACCACAGCCCCTCAGCCACCCGTCGCGTCCACACTCAGGAACAGCAGCATCAGGCAGGAATAAACTCTGGATAGGACTATGGCACCAAGAGCTTTGGAATCCACTGTGACTCTGAGGCTGAGACGGAAGAGAGCCGGTGGGTTTCACAGTGAAGAGGCAGCTGGTTAATAGGCACTTGCTCATAACAGGCTTCTGGGTAAATAAGATGCCTTGATGTGCAGTCATTACCAAGCCAAAGGCTGCCACAATCTTTCCAGAGACACTACGGAGTCACAGTTTCCTTAGCATCTTTTCCACGATTTCTGGCAAATTTGCTACAAAACAAAATACATCTACTTGCTATTTATAATCATAAACTGCCCTTGGTTTGAAAAATATCTACATCCCAGAAGCCATCATTCAAAGGCAAATGGTCTTGGAATGACTAAGTGTATTCTGCTGGATCAATAACATGGGGAATACTTATTTTCATTTCACTTATCAGAAAACTACATGTATTACATCTAGCGCCTCTCAATGTATGAAACATTTTTCCCCAAGCTGTTCGGATGAAAATATTTCCCTCCATCTTCATCCCATACTGAAGAATAAAGCAAGTCCTATTCAGGGCCCGAGCTAGTGCTCACACAAACCCTGTAAATGTTCCACACCCTGGAATCAATAGGAGGAATATGGAACTCATCTCACAGATGAATGACGCCTAATGGACCCTCAATTTTAATTCTGAGACAGGAGCCCAAACTGAAAAGGTAAAAAAAAAAAAAAAAGAAAGAAAGAGAAAAAGAATTACAAGTTTGTCTCTAAGTCAGAAACAAACAGGGACAAACATATTTGAACAAAGAAAAAATTATACAGTTGACAGTGTCCTCAGAACCTGTCTGCTGAGCATGAATAAAACATTAACAGGAATAATGTAGATTAAATATTGAGGTGCTCAACACTGGCACCACAGACAGGAAATCCTTTCACAGAGATCAGTTATTTCTTTATCAAAAGATTTGTGAAGCTCAACTCACATACTCACAATCTGGCCAAATTGAAGAAGTATCTTTTCCAACTATTCATCCCAAAAGAAAAACATAACGAGCAGCTCAGGTGATGCTCAACTTGCCGAGCACACGCGGAGGAGGCTGAACTGCCCGCGCCCCTCAGCATCTGGTGGCATTTGAATGTGGCTTCTCCACTTTCCCGTTTTTATCAAAAATCATTGGGCTGGAGTTGGCGTCAGGTCGGAGCATCAGCCATGGTGGACCCTGGACAGACTCCCAGGGACACGGGGTTGGAGAAACTGCAGTGGGCGATCGTGGTGCGTCCCCTCTCTTCCCTCTCTCCCAGCCTGAGGGCTCCCAGCTCGGGGTCTCCTGGCCCTCTCGGGCAGCAGCTGCCCCTCTGAGATCGCAGTTGCAGGGCCCACTCCTCCTTGCATTGCATTCCTCGTCCCAGCCCAGGAGGCTTTGCACCCGCCCTCCCTTGTAAGAGCTCCCCTCGCGGGCTGGCGCCTCTCCCTCTGTCGGCCCCCAGGCCTCTCTGTGCATCCTGGCGGGGGCGGAAGCGGCGCCCCCCCTCCGCCGCCAGCCCTCCCTCGGGGAGGAGGGATCCTCCTTAATTCTCACTCATAGATGCGCGTTTCCACAGGTTTCCTTTCCTTCTCTTTAAACTCTCCTAAAAAGTAATCTTCAGTGGAAAGCAAAATAAATATGTAGAAGTTAAAAGCAGAAGGGGAAAATAATCCCACTCACAAAAAGACGTGGCGTATACAGGGAGAAAATTAATAAGGACCTACCCAAAGAAGTCCCTCACTAGCAGCTACGACTTTTTAATAAACGAGCATCTGTTCTCTACAGAATACCAAAAAAGTCCCTAGAAATGACGGAATCTAAACTGGGTTACACGTGTTTATGTAAATCAAGGGCCGCATAAAGTATTTCATATCTTTTTGAGTCAGTTATGCCATGTCTAGGCGTTTATCTTATAGAAATAATCAGAATGACAGACTAATATTCATATGTATGTTCATTTTGGTTTCATTTATGATAATGAAAAAACTGGGCATTTCCTGAGCTTTCCCTCAAAGATGAACAATTCAGAAAAGTTACAGTTCACATAAACAATAAAACACTGGCAACCATTAGAACTCCAGCTGGCTGAGATGGAGGAGAAATCCTTATTTTATATGATTACAGAAAATGACAATCTGGACTGATACAAATTCAGCAGGGAAGGGAACCGTCCAAGACGTAGACAAATAAATACCAACACATAACCGCCATGGCGCCTGGGTAAAGGCTCGTGACAATGGCCCTTTTTATTTTTCGGTGCTTTCCAAAACGTGCAAGATGAGAAGATGAGTGTATTCAGATGAGGATTAATCAAATCCGTTTCAGGGTAACCTCCCTTTGTCAGCTTCCCAGTGACAAGGTAACAAGGAGAACCCCCTTTCTTCCATTTTCCCAACAAAGAAGCAGTATGCCGGTGCAGGGAGCCTTTTCTCTTCCCGTGACCTCCAGCCCTTCAGAGCTGCCTTGCGTCGCAGCCGACTGTATGGATTTTTAGTTTTGAATCTGCAGTATGTACAGTCTCATCTCTCAGAAACCAGATATTGATCCCTGTCTCCCTGGGTCTACACAAACTGAATTGCCTGAATTCAAGGATTTTTTTTAAGGCACAAATTCAGTAAATTAAAGAGTCAACTTTTTCCACCCATTCCATGCCAGATGGCAAGTTTGACTGAGTCTTTTTCTGCTCACCTAGCTTCCTGCTGTCACAGAAATCTGCAACGCAAAGTGGAGGAAGGCACTTTCCCACAGTTCCTCAGGTCAGCCTGGCCACGGAGGCCGCCATGTCCCAAACAAGCCATGAGAGCAGGACGGAGCGGGCAGGCTCAGGGCAAAGGGTTCCCGGAGGCCCATCGCATGCAGCACCAGGTGGCAGAGATCGCCTCCGTGGACAGCCAGTCACGGGTCTGCAGATGCTGCTTCAAGTGCTTTGTGCACTGCCAGGTCCAGGAAACAAGACAGACTGGCATCTGTAGTACAGATGGTCTCACTGGGCCCTGGACCACTCCCCAACTCTAGGATAGGGGAAGCCCCACGTTGTCCTAAGGCGACGCCCCAGAGGCAGAGATGAGTCTGCTCCACAGTATCCTCTCTCCACCTGAGCTCCCCAAGGTTCCCCTGGACTAGGTCTCGCCTGTCAAATCATAACACAGTGAGCTGTGGGGAGGCATGTGCGCCGCCGTGACCTCGTGTTCCACACGCCGCCCCGTGACGTGGGCAGGCGTCCTAGGCTCAGCACAAATTCCCTAACCTTCCTCCTGCAGGGCTCCTGCCGGCTTCCTTTCCACTCACTGTCAGTGTACTGCTGCCCGTTTAAACTAAGCAGCACTTTCCTTTGTCTGTCCACACAAGAACCCAGAAACCCGGGCCGGGGAGTTAGCTCAGTGGTTCTGGCGCCTGTCTTGCAAGCGCAAGGACCCGGGTTCGATTCCCCGGTAACCACATAACAATACTGGGCGTGGAGACTCACGCCCAAAATTCAACCAGTACCACATACCACAGTGCCAGGCGTGGTGGCTCACGCCTGTCATCCCAGCACTCGGGAGGCAGAGGCAGGAGGATTGCTGTGATGTGAGTTTGGGGCTGAGCTCAGGGCCAGCCTAAACTACAAAGAGAGACACTGTCTCAAAAAAAAAAGAACCCAGAAACCCACCGACACCGACGTCACCCACAGCAGCGCCTGTCCTCAGAGGCCCTCCAGGAGCTGGGAAAGGAGGCCTTTAAACCCGTGCTGCTGTGACAGTAGGAACCAAGAGGAACAGGCTGTGCACACCTGAGCCGGCATGGCCTGCAGAGCTGGCTGACAGGACCGAGCCTCAGAGGCACCTAGAGACGAGAGTTGACTCGGCTCTTGGAGCCCGCAGGAGAGTAGCGGGTTAGCACAGAGAAGCTCCTGGGGGCCGGAGAGTAGAGAGCAGAGACAGAATCCAAAGCCTCAGGCCCAGAGTCCAGGCCAGAGAGAGAGGCGGCACAGAGGCAGACTCTGCACCCTCTCCTGCTGCAGTGAAGGTGATTTGTGAATTTAAAGTGGTTTCCTCGGCTACACTTCGGGAGGTGGTGACCCAGGCCGTCGCAGCTGGAACTCAGGCCAAGGACTTGGAGAAGAGCAAACATGAGCATGCAGCCTCATCGAGGTCACCTGCAGGATCTCAGCAGCCCTCCCATGATCCTGCCACTCGAGAGCCCGGCCGGCCCAGAGGAACCTCCCCTACCACCCACACACAGACCCCCCAACCTCATGATCTAAATGGAGAGCGTAGATCCCAGCCCCATCACCAGGAAACCAAGCAAGGCTCTGAGTCACCCTCCACCTGCTCCCGACCAGGCTCTGCCCCCACCTGACCACAGCGAGAACATGGCCAGTGCCGGGCTGGGAACCTGGACGCCTGCCCACCCCTCTGCCTGCCAAACAAGGCCACTTCTGACCTAAATGGAGCTTGATCACAGGTTCTTAAGACGAGTTTCAAAAGACAACAAGAAATGTGTTCTGCCCTCCATTGTTTGTTTTCCCCGGAAAGCCCCTCTGAAAGGGTTTTACTATCAAAGGGAGCCTTTCAGACATCGCTCCTACCCTGAGTGTATTTGCATTAAGATGCAGCTCATTTCTGTCCCCCAGAGCCGGGCCCTGCGCCATTAGTACCTGTGCAGCTCTCACACTCACGACACAGAGACATCCCACAGATGAAAGGACCACATCCATTTGCTCCTAACCAGGCCCCTGAAGAGCCTCTTAGAGGATCCCGGGTTACAGATACGATCCTCTTTCCATTCACAAAGATGCTTTTGAAGGCAAAGCCACATCTGTGAGGCGGGGAGGAAGAGTCTGTCCTGTCCTGGCCCCTTCTGAGACCCCCTCAGAATATTTTTATCTACCAGCCACAGGGCTGGCCTTAGATGTGACCATTTATTCCCAAATGAGCTTTTAAAATATATCTGTTCCCTGAGACTGATTTCTGAGGCACTTTTCTTTCCACTAAAAGTTGTGAACAAGGGGAAGAATTTGACGCTCTTGTTTTGAGAGACCCAGATAAGGCAGGTCCCAGCCTATCACCAGAGATCACAGGGACAGAAATCACTGGGAGATCACAGAACTGCAGGGACTTTCACCAACTTTTATCAACCTGGAAATCTACGAGGGAACAACTGCTGGTTTCCATGACAACCACCCCAAGGGTGGCCCAGCTTTCCCCTTGCATGCCAGGGACACGTTTCACTATCTACTGGGAAGAGGGAACTACAAGTAAAGGGTTTGTTGCTGCACCCCAGGAAATTTTAGAAAGGCCTCGACTCAGCCCATATTTGACATTTTAAGATGTTTATCAATTGGTTCTTTAGAACAGTCCAGATGCTGGACTGGCCAAGACTGAAAAATGCAGATCCCAATAACCCGACAAGGTGCCTCACGGCGGGGCGTCCTAGTGAAGCCCAGCCCAGCACCCTGTGTGAACACAGAGCTCCCTCCCCCTGGCTTCCCCTTCTCTCTCTCTCTCTCTCTCTCTCTCTGCTTTTTAAAAGCACATCAGTGATAAAAAGTGCACTGGCCTCAAAGTAGAGAAGGCAGAACAGCCTCTGGCCACACTATCTGAAATGCTGCACGCATCGGGGTTCACCAAGCATCAGTATGGAGACAGACCCAGGAAGACCCTCTCCCAGGGGCACGACCATGCCGTCGGCCTCTGACAGAAAGCACGGGTTGGGGCCGCTGGCGTCGCAAGTTCAGTCCCGGCCCTGCCGGCCACTCACAGCCCACGGAGCGTGTCAGTTCCAGTTCCTTTTACAGAACACCGGAAATGGTAAGCGCTTCACAGGACAGCTGGGCTCGAGACACTGCACACGAAGGGTTCAGCGCCGTGCTGGACAGGCGTGTCGCACCCAGGCCCCTTCTGCCGTGAGCACGAACGCACTCCGCCGCAGGTCAGCAGGGAGCCACTGTGCAGCAGGCGTGGTCCTTGAGGCCAGCATGCCTGGGGCCGGAGGAGCCAGAGGCACCCCGCTCCTAGAGGAGGTCTGGGGAGTCTCGGGCAGGACTTTCAGAACAGCGTCAATCAAACGACAGGCGTGCCAGCCCCTCTCACATGTCACACACAGGAAGTAGCATTTACGGCTAACCGCTGAGCCCTCCTGAGCATCATTTGTTGAGTTGAGCGCATTCCATACGTGCTCTTGTCTGACCCTCTCTCCTAGTCTTACAGGTGATGGCATGGGGTCCCACAATGTCACAGCACCTCCGGGACAGGCAGCCCTTTCCAAGGCAGTGGCTGACTCTGGTGCTGAGCTCATTTTCCTGCACTTGCAACAACCGTGATAAAATGCATCGCTGTTTCCCTCCTTGACTCCGTATTGCGTGATTCTTCCCTTTAAATCTGATACTGGGAAAGAGCATCATTTATAATAAAAACCGTGAATATGGCTAGCTAATGTCCAAGCAAAAAAAAAAAGTAATTATCAATTCACTAATGGTGCTTTTGCTTGAATAATTGCCCTCAAAGTTAATTATTTTTAATTAATCAACTTGCCCCATCTCTACATTAATTAGACGTTTTGCACATAGAAATACAGTCTCACAGGAGAAACTGTCTCATCTGGTAAGCGTTTGAGTGACCTGCAGGGAGGGAGATCTCTGGGTTTCTGCCTCTCGGTTGTTTAGGAAGCCCGGGTCCCAGGAAGCGCAGAGTCAGCAGTCAGAGGGTCTGCCCATCTCACATGGGCATGCAAAGGAGCTGGGGGACACACTGGCATGCTCTACTCTAGGGAAGACAGGTCGTGACCCGGAACTGAACACGGCCGGACATTGAGAATCAAATGCAAAGGGAAAATAGAACCAGCCCAGGCCTGCTCTGAGGAGGCCTCCGTTGCTCCTCACAGGAAGAGAACACAGGCCTCCGTTCCTCCGGCAACCGCCCTAGTGTGGCCTCTGACCCCCGGGAGCTAGGCTGTAACTTGGAAGGTCCAAACGAGACCCGTGGCCTGCAGGGGCCAATCGCTCGGGTCCCCGTGGAGCTCAGTGGATCCAGATGCAGCCCACACCGCTGCCCCATGTCCAGGCCGAAGCTGATTTCATCAGCCTCCCTCCCAGCCTTATCTGGGACCTAAGTTAAATCTTTGCCCCTCACATCTGTCTCTTCTAATTTTGAAAAATACATTTGTCCCTGACACAGAAAATGCCAGGCCAGGAAAGGCCGGCAGAAAAGCAAGGTGAGTGGGTGGAGCCAGCTCAGGTGAGCGGCCAGGTAGTGTGGCTCTGCCTCCCCTTAGCCGGCATCACAGCACCTCCTCAGACGCAGGAGGCTGCGGGGTCCTGAGGCAGGTGCTCAGGGGGCACTAAGGTGGGCATGACCTACAGCCCATCAGACTGCTGCCAAGGTACATAGCTGAGCTCCAGCCACTGAGCTTTTAGGACAGCCAGGTTAGGAGGCGTCTGGCTCACCTCTCCCTCTGTGTGACTCCACCTCCGTGCCCAGGAAGCCAGCCTGCTGTGGGGCCGGCTCTTCAGGGACCCTCCACTGTCTTCATTTTCTATTGTAATCAGTTTTGGATTGATTCTAATTCTTACCTTTATTGTATATTTTATAGGTAATACAAATGTCTGCAAATAAAGTAGAATGCACGAGACACCAGAAGATGGGGAATATTAGCCAGTCCTTCCCCAGCACCATAACATGAAGGCATCGTCAGGGCTGACATCGGCTGAAGGGGTGGCACTGTTGTCCCCACGGCCGTCAGGAGCGTCTGACACCAGCTCTCCCGAGACCCTAATGGTCATGGTGGAAGGTTTGAGCAAGCTCTCCTGGAAGACGCTCTCTTTCTCTAAGTTTCTCTTGATGAGTACACACTGTAGCACATGATAACGGTACCCACTGTGGGGAGCTGGTGCACACAGCACGTTGTCGCTTACTTCTGTCCTCCCCACCCCCGCTGCCCTCCCCATCTCTCGGTCAGTCAGCAGTGTGTGCTGCACACATGATGCATGCACACAGTGACTTGCAGCCACTGCTGACAAGCTCTGGTCTTCAGCAGGTTGCTCAGTCTCTCTGGGCTTCATCTTCCACGTATGTGGAACAAGTTTGGTGACAGTGATTTCACAGGGTTCCGTGAGACCCAATGACTCGGTGTCTGAGAAAATGTTGAGGAATAGCAGGGACTCTGTGAGCTATAATTATTGCTGTAAAGAACAACCACAGTTGGGTAGAGTATGATACATGCCTGTGATCCCAGCACTTGAGAGGCTGAAGCAGGAGGATTGCTGTGAGGTTAAGGCCAAGCTGGGATACATAGCAAGAATTTGTCTATAAAAAACAACCCTCTAGGGCCAGGGATATAGCTCAGTGGTTCCGGCACCTGTCTTGCAAGCACAAGGGCCCGGGTTCGATTCCCCGGTAACCACATAACAATACTGGGCGTGGAGACCCACACCCAGCAGCAACCAGTACCACATACCACAGTGCCGGGCGTGGTGGCTCACGCCTGTAATCCCAGCACTCGGGAGGCAGAGGCAGGAGGATTGCTGTGATGTGAGTTGGAGGCAGAGCTCAGGGCCAGCCTGAACCACAAAGCGAGACCTTGTCTAAACAAACAAACAAACACAAAACCTCTAAATCCCAAGAACTTCAGTGTCTAACAGGAAGATAGTTTGGGGCAGTGTTTGGTTTGTCCTGGATGGCAGGTGTTGGCATAATAAACACTGCCCAAGTCAAGTACACACGGCAAAGGCAGAGATCTCCAAATCACACACTGCCCTCAGATGCTTATCCTGGCAATCCCTACACATAATGTGCATCCAAGACACTTTCCTCTTCAAATTCCCACCTAACAACACATTCATTCAGTCCAGCCGCCCGAAGATGACAGCAGCTATTGGTGTGTGTGTATGACACGCCCACAGTCTGAAGATGCTGTGGCCTCACCTGGCCTGTGAGACATAATCATCTTTAATTTTCCCGAGTGGAGAATGCGGTCCCAGCAGCAGCTCACCGGCTGCTCACACATGCCAGCAGACACGCACTCAGGCAGGGCACACACAGGAAGGTGCCAGGTGCCCGGCTGAGCACACCTGCCCACATGGCCGGCTCTCTTCTTGGTCACCTTTCCATCCACCGTGTGGTCCCCGGCTGTCATCAAGACAGCTGTGGTCACGTGGGATCAGCTGGGAGACATCGGCCCTTCCACACTGTGGGGCCCAAATCCACACAGCACAGTGCCCTCCCCACAGGGCAGCTTGACGTCTGCAGCAATCGTGCCCCAGGAGCATCGCTTCTTGCCAGGTGGGCACAGAACTCTCGGAACACAGCATCCCACCTCAGAGGCACCAACTAAATAGCGCAGCTGGAAAGGGGTGCTGCTGAGACAAGCACTCCTCTGCGCCGGTGTCTGGGGCTGAGTGCTACAGGGCTCTGTTCCCGGATTCTCAGATCCAGGACCAGGCAGCAGCCATGGCTCTGCATCCCGGGGGCAGCAGCAGGCTGCTGGCTGTGCTGATTGTGTGGCCAGCCTGCAGCGCCTCCTGGGACCCGCAGTGCTCTGCAAATTAAAGTCGGCCTGGCCTGAAGGTCAGCCGCGTCCCCGCAGTCACTGGCGTCCCAGCCCACTGCCCTTGAGAAATTGGTGCCCCGCAGAACATATTTGCTCAGATACAGAGAAGCCGATTCTCCACCTAATTACATCCACAGGCTCCGCATGGAAAAGGCGTCTCTTTGTGGGGAGACAAAGCAAGGAGAGGGATGCTCAGGTCTGTCTCGCACACCTCCCAAATCACTCCCGGAAGCCTGCAGGCTGAAGTGCAGTCATGACTGTGTCTGCTCGGTGAGCACAGCCCTCTGCATGAAGGAGAGGACAGCAAGGAAGCAGAGTCTCCACGGCAGGTCACCTGGCACGCACGCCCGGCTCCACCTCCCCAGTGGACCGCAGCTCCTCCGGGCCGCCCGCTGAGCTCTGCTCTCTGACACTCTCTTCGAGGGTCTTTACTCATCCTCAGGAAGTGCTGAGCTTGAGCAGCTGCTTCCCTTGCGTGAGCCTCTTCCTCCCCACCAAGGGAAGAGCAGGGCGCACATGCTCCCTCCCTGGATGGCGGCTGCGATCACTTAGCCTCCCTCGGGATCAACCTACAGGACGAAGTCCACACAATCTCAGGCAGGTACTGAAGGAAGTGGGTCAGGTCCTGTGAGCCTTCCAACAGTCCCTAAGCCCCTGCCCCAGCCACACCGGGGCCTGGCCCTGGAAGCCTCCCCCTTAGGGCGAGGCTACTCCTGAGTAGAACCGTCTGCACAAAAGACGATCCCTTTGGCTGCCTGCTGCACGCAGACGATGAGAGGGAGAGCCACTGATCCCGTGCACACACAGCCCTGGAGACAGGGCTAAAGAGCAAGTGAGGCCAGCTGTGCCCCGACCTCCACAGCCGACTGCAAGACCACGGTGTCCTTCCCACCTCTGCACCACCAGCACCGGGCAGCAGCAGTGAAGTCTGTCCCGGAAAAGCCTTGAAATCCTCAGATTAAAGGGATTCTGCAGTTTAAGAACAAAGGGCTGCGAAGCACTAACGTACAGTTTAAAGCATTATTACCGTCCTAGTTCCTGGTCTTTAAGAAAGAACTCCCACTTTTCTAGTTATTTTATCTTCATTTGCAGGGAATCCTAGCTGGATTGCTCATTTATTTCCAAAATCACGTCTTTAGTTACAAGGTCAAGATCAAATGGGCAGGGGAGACTAGGGAGATGCAGGCTCAGGGAAGAAAAGTGAGCCCATGGCCTTCTCTGAGGGTTTTGTGAGAAGTGCGGAGAGCAAGCCGCTGGGGTACGGTCCCTCCACCTCAGCAAGGAGGCAGCGCGGTCTGGGTCTGCCGGCTCGGCCGGCTCAGCACTCCGCGGCCCACCGCAGATGCCCAGAATTTCCCCTCCATTCTAACGGTGGAAATGCACTGCTCTTGGTTAAATCCCACAATCAGGCCCCAAAAAGGTTTGTCTCATCAGAGAATCATTAATTTGGCCTAAAGAAAAACAAATGTGTTCCACCAATAAACCATACTTACGTCCGGTTCAGAAAATTCAATACTAAGAGAAAAAATGCTGGGGGGCCACAGGGAGGGAGGGAGGGCGGGAAGGCAGGCGAGGAGAGAAGTGTCACAGGAATTAACACTGCTGAGCTGGGACACACCCCCTGCTCCAAGCTCCACTAGCAGGTTTAACCTGAGCTTAACCCGAAGTTGGAGTCCAGTTTGGAAAAGACTAAGAACAGTGCTTGGATTCTGTGCCGGACCATGGCAGAGGGGCAGCTGTTCAGCTCCCAGATGGCTCAGACACCTCTCGGTGGAATCCAGCCCCTGTCACCCCGAAGCAGGACTTGAACCTGGCTCGGAGGCACTGACAGCGGGACCACTTCCCAAGTCAGAGAGCTGACCATCTGTCCGGCTCCGTAGGTGAGCCACGAGAGGCCAGAGTAGTTACCGAAGGCCCGGGTGGGGCAGTCTCCTCCGGAGGCCGGGGGGCCCTCGTGGTCAGAGTGGAAGCGGCCGTCTCCCACGTCACCTTCCGGGACCGCACCCCGACTCGCTGTGCCGCACGCCTTTGTAAGGACAAGGACAAAAGTTCGCACCATGGCTGCAGTCTGAGCCATGCTATGTCCAGCTCTGGGACTCTCAGGTCTCACCCAGTTAGGATTAGGTGACAGGGCCTCGTGATCCCGGAGCAAGGCCACCCGCACACCCAGTTTGGACTTGATGATCAAATGACAACACTTCCCACTCACTGTAATGGAAAGGACCTGACTTCAGCCAGAGTCATGAATACTGCCACGGAACTTCCACTCCAGAGGAGAAAGACGCACACGCCGGCAGCCACCGCCACACCCTGCGACGTGCGGCAAAGACGCACACGCCCGGCAGCCACCGCCACACCCTGCGACGTGCGGCTTCCCGCCCGGCAGAACTGTACAGGTCAAGTATTTCAAACATTCCCCTCTTTCTCCAATGAAAGAACTGACAGCATGGGGGTGACCTGTCTTGCGCGAGGTCAACAACCTTCCTTGTGATGCTGCTGCTCTAGTCAGGCCAGGGCAGTAAGCCAGGCATGCCGCCCTGTCCTGAGGGCCCTGGAGGTGGGGTGAGGGCCGGAGGAGCAAGGAAAGCTCGCTCACACTGAGCCGTCCGAATGTGCTGTCCTCTGCCCCAAACCACACGGCTCACAAGAGCACCAGGCTGCCCCAGTGAACTGAGTCACCGGCTTCTCCTGACCCGCCCCATCACAGGTGTGGTCTTGCCAACCTCCCCGAGAAGTCCTTCTTCTTCAGTTCAAACGTGCAGGAGACGAGGGACTGGCAGTGACCCTCATGAGCACCAGACTCGAGAAGTTCAAGATCAGACCCCTAAGAGTGCTCTCCGTGAATCCATGGAGGCTGCGTGCACCCAAAGGTGTCTCCTGGGCTCCACCATCTTTGCCACCCCACCCGGGCCACTGGGGGTGGGGGGAGCAGCCGAAGTGCAGAAGGCTGCGCAGGAAGAGCCCAAGCACACTCGTCTGAGAGAGGCTCCTCGCCTGCCCATGGGAGGGGCAGGCGGCCCGGGGTCGTGGGCAGGACTGCAGGGCTGCGCTGGGCACAGCCCGAAGCATGGGAAGCTCAGCATGGCAGTGAAGACTTGTAGGACAGGACCAGGTGGCAGCCTGCCCTGAGCCTTCTGCACCCCTGGTCCAGGTTTGGCCCTGCATGGGCTGCACAAGCCGCTCTAGTTGACAGTGCAGTGAGAAGCACACGCAGACTCCTGTCACCTTCAGCCCCATGCGTGCATTCCCCAGGTCCTGGCATCACAGGGCAGGCAGCTCATGAGAGCCCCTGACCCCCACGCTTCGTGCAGTAACAGAGGAAGCTTCCGCAGGGGTGAGAGAACCTCCCACTGGCCCTCCCAGAGCAGCAGGGCTCAGCAGCTGCAAGGCCAGCTTGGGAGGTGGGTGAGACTCGGCCTCCTGCCGAGGAGCCCCAGGACCCAGCATGGCCGATTTCACAGCATCGTCTCCTGACCCAGAATTCTGCACCGAGGACTCACTTGCTAACCCAACTGTTGTGTGCATCTGGGGTCAACAGAGCCGCTCTTCTCTCCTCAGCGGGTGCCACCTCTTTTTGCAGCTCTGCTGGCTGTGTCCTGTCGGAGACAGGTGTGTGGGGTGGGTGGGCAGGGAGGGGGGTGGGGTGAGCGGGCAGGGTCCTCCCTCCAGGCCCAGCCTCGAGTGTTCTCCAGCTGAGGCTCTGGTCCACCTGACCTTTTGCTCCCCAGCCGCTGGCCATCACCCTGCACAGCCACACGTTTCCAGCCTGGAAGATAGGGTGTTCTTTTGTCTGCTTTACTAAACCACAGTTACAAAAAGTCTTCTTAGGACAAAGACATTTTTGGGACCCTTCACCTGACACTCAGACCTGGCCCAAAAAAACGTGCACTGAATGTTGAGATGGGAAAATAGGAAGACGGAACTGAAAACCAAAGCCCGACCAGCAAGCAGCCCCGGAACACGTGGCAACATCACAAAGGGGACAAGTCACTTCAGGGCTCAGCGTGGAGACAAAGCAGCCCGGAGCTGGCTCACGCTGCAAAGGAGAAGGGCACAAATGGCGCGGTGCAGGGAGGGCGGACAGGAAGGAGGCACATTAGGACCACACGCAGAACGGAACGCATCCCGGACAGCTCCAGGCTGGATGAGGGCTTTCACACAGATGCCCTATCGATAGGGATCTCATCCAGCAGTAAAAAACCATTCTTGACATTCATCTGTGGGGAAATACCCATGTACTGACGGCTGTAGGACCAATTAGTGCGTGAGAGCAGGGCGGGGACGCATATAAATGCAGCGCAGTTGCTCCTGAGCACTCTAATGAAACGCCATTGATTCCTATAGATTCATGTGAGAAGGGTGGCAGCTGCCGGCTGGCTTCGCCTCGAGGTCAGCAGCTGTGTAAGTGTGTGCACATGCGTGTGCCCTATGCCACGAGGAGGAGTGCAAGCACAGCGGGATGGTATTGCAGGCAGAGTGGGCAGCACTCAGGGCTGAGCATGTGGACACTGGGGTCAGCTCACCTCCCTCTGCCCCCTGCTGTTTGTGACTTTGCTGGAGGGAATGCAGGCCCCCAGGTCACTGAGTTTGGTTCCATCGATTTCGCGTAGCCCTCATGCCAGCTGAGAGCTGGGCCTCTGCCAGGCCAGGATGCTTCAGTCCTGCTGAGGGTCCACACCAGCACTGCGCCCTGGGGAATGTGCCCCGGAAGGGCTGCACCACTAGGCGTGAGGACCACTCCCCAAATGGCCCCTGGGGTGCTGCTCTGCCCTCCAGACCTGCAGGGTGAGTCTGTCCACTCACTGCCAAGGGCACCACTCTGCTGTCTTCCAACTCTGCATGCCACACCAGGCCCAGTGTCCCTCCTGGTTTTACCTAAAGTTTCCTGAGCAAGCCCACAAAACTTACTTAGGTAAAAATTCCAAGGCACTAGTCTGTCTTTGCCTCCCCTGACTCACAATTTCCTCCAACAGTGAAGGATGTGGAGGAAAATCTGGGGAGGGGAAGCATGCCCTGTGGCCTCAGTGGTCCAGGCCAGAGGAGGGGGTGCAGGACCAGACACCTGTGCAGGGGCCTGCAGCGCCGCGAGGACAGGGGCTCCCAGGGGAGGCGGCCGGCAGCCCGGGAAGGGCCTCAGCTCCGGAGACGAGCCACTGGAGCCCCGCAGCGGGAGCAGCAGCCTCCGCACTCCGCCCCTTCCCTGTGCACCAGGGCAGCCAGCGCCTCCTGCTCGCCGCTGTCGCCCCTGCACCGTGAGACAATGGGAGGTGGCAGTGGGGAAGGACCCAAGGCAGGAGCGTGAGCCGTGCTGCTGCAGGGGTGCTGAGCGCGGCGCTGCCACACACATCACCCCAACACGCATGTGCACGTCTGCTCAGCCGTCCCGTCTCCCGGGACACTGCTCCCCGAGTGCGAGGCGTGCCCTTCAGACAGACGAGCATCCTGATGTAGTCTTCAGGTCTCTCAGCCTTTCTGTCCACACCACAAGGTCCATTTTAAGGATACAGCCCAACATGACTTTTTACTGAGGGGTGGCAGAACTCTAACCAGTGGTTCAATAAATCCTATTCCATCCCCCTCGCACCGGGTGCCCCGCGCTCGGCTTTCCATGTGTAATTGCAGGCTGTTATTAGCCCTGAGCTCTGTCCGTTACTGGCCACACTCTTGCTGAGCGGTCAATTTTTTCCCCTGCCATTTCCTTTGCTCACACCATGCTGACCACGCTGGCCAGAGGCGGCCCGAGGTTTATAGTGAGCATTGATTTTTCTTTTCTCTCAATACTGACAGAATCATAGATCCAAGACAAATAAAGAAATGCATTCTGGGGTGATGAAATGTCCTCCACTCAGGCTGGATTGAATCAAAGCCCATCACAGAAATGGAGGGCTGGGAAATGCTGGGGAAGCTCCTGCCTGAAATGGTGGAAAAATAAATTTCGCGTTTTCTCCACTTTCCTTTGGATTTGTAGATCACCGGGGATGTGGACAGTCCAGCCGGTGGTCAGATGTGGGCAACAAGGAGACCTTAACAGAGATACCGTTACCACCTTCACTCATGGGAGTTTTGCATGGACTTCTGCTTCAAAAGTTGGTCCTTTATTAGCGCGGTAGCACTCAGAGCCTCCTGCAGAACTGTCCTACTATAGAACTACTGACTGCGGCTCAGCCTCGCTGAGGAACAAGACCAGCTCACGCACACTGGAGAAACCCAGTGCTTGCCCGGGGCGGGGGACAGTGCACCTGACGCCCAGGGCCGACCTGTGGAGCATAAACACAACCTGCACTATGAACTGGTGATTCGAATCCCTTGTTAATGGGGATTAATCCGCATTTGACCTGTCTGGCACACCTGAGAGCATGCATTCCCACACACCAGGGTCCCTGGTGGCAGGGCCTGGGGGCACCGTCCTGTCCTTCCTCTCCCCAGTGACGGTCAACCTGCCTCTCTCCTTGTGCCCTCCTTGCACCCTCCTGCCTGCCCTTCCTCGTCTGCAAAGTGGGCAACGGTGACCTCAGCTGTTGCTGGCTCGGGGTATGCTGTGTGTGGGCAGCTGGACCGGGGCCTGGCCAAAGACACGCATTTTTGCATCCGAGGTGTCAAGGGCTCCCTGACAGGGGCATGGAGGTGGGAACCAGCAAGCCCCGCCTGGTGGGCACCTCCCCCGGACGACCGTGCTGGGGGGAGACCTGTCCTGTGTGTTTGCGTGGGCTTTTCCAGCTCCCAGCCCCGTGAGCACGATCGAGTGACCGCAGGCGAGTCCAACCGAGGATCTGATGAGATGCAGAGAGATGCTCCTCACTCAGTGACCGAGCTGTTTAACAGCCACCGGAACCTACGACCCGCCGACGTGAGCCGCGGTGCCGCTTCTGGTGGCCTCTTCTCCACTACAGCCCGTGACTGTGCTGACTGCCGCGCACGGGACGGTCCGTGCTTTTATCTTCTGTTACACAGCACAGGGCCGCGTGTACGAGTTGGGCAAATGAAAGCAAAGCCGCCAAGGTGGAGTTGCCCGTGACTGTTACTTTGTTCTGAATATTGTAATAAACATACTTATGCAATTCCTCATTTAGCAACCAATGCATCATGGAAAGGACACAGGTCAGTCTTTAAATGAGAAGTCTGTAATTAATTTGTCAAAATGGTTTGTATTTCAGCAGACCTTCTGAGCAAGGCCTCATGCTCTATGCCTAAGTTTGGGACCATTCAAAACTAAATGTATATATTTATTTGTGTTCCATGCTCTGACTCTAGGAAATGCCTTGAAATCACATTTCATTTTAAATGTAAGTTGAAGCATTGCTAGCCTCTGAGTTTGGTTCCCAGAACCACAAAAAAAGGGAGGAACAAAGTAAGTGTGACCTGAATCTCCCAAAAGCGCACAGAGAGTCAGCCATGTTGTCCTCCATCCGGCAAATCAAGTCCAGGTCCCCAAACCCGAAGTGTCACACGTCCAGCCACTGAGCTGGCCTGTAAGATGCACCCGGAGATATCAAGGGCGACGAGGGCACTCCTGGCTTACCTTCTCCAGGACATTTGGGTTTTAGGGGAAGCCCAGGACCCCCTCAGGGCCCTCTCCACCAGGCGAGTCTTCAGCGAGCGCTGCCCCGCCCCGCCCACCGCTCTTCCACCACCGGGACCCTGGTCTCCGAGCGTCCACAGCACACGGCCCGGCTTCGTGGTCAGTGGACAGCCGGGAGCTGGGAGCTATCGCCCCTCTGTGTATCCGCAGTTTCCAGTTCCCGGCCTGGCTGGGCCACCAGAAGAAAGAGCAGTTCAGAGACAAAGGGAGCTGGACTCGACCTGCTCCCACGTCACGGTCCCTCTGTACATGGCCTCAGCTGCCCGAGCTGAGGACCCAAGTCCAGTGTGTCACTGGGACAACAACCCATGGGGACAGCAGGGGCCACGCACTGGGGCTCCCCAGACATAAAGCAAGGATCCAGGAGGGCCCCCCACATGCCCACCTGGGAGAACCCCCAGGCTAGTACCCCATGGACAACATCCTAGGGTTCCCTAAGACAGCCCTGCTCCCCAAGTGCCTGGGGCCAGGACACTGGACAGCAGCCTCCCTCCCGGCAGCTGGCGACTCAGGCAGGTGGCACCACCAGGCTCCACCAGGTCTGGAGGGGGCAGGGGAGGGGCATGGTGAGGTAAAGTCAGCTGGGGCACAGGAAGGCAGAGCCAGAGTCAGCCTGAGGTCGGAGAACAAGGAGAATCCACCCTGAGAGCCGCACAGGCCAGAGAAGCCATGAGCAGCGCCCTCTCCATCCACCTCCATGCAGATCAGTTCTGACTGGTGGGGACATCAGCTGTGTGAGGAGATTGGTGACTTTGCCAATATATTCCTGTTTATCTTTCTCATGGCCTAAATTAGTAAATTTAACAACAACGACAAAGAAACTTCAGGGATTTGGCAAAAAATAAAATGTTTGGGTGGAATCGTGTGGAGTGAAGGCTGGATTGAAGGGTCCGCTCGGGGGCCACAGGCTTAGCACTGGCCCTGCAGGAACCTCGGGTCAGTGAAGGGCAGGTCATGCCCATCCTGCCAGGGCCACACCCAATGGGCTACCTTACAGACAAAAGATGGGTTATTACAGACTTTAATACTACAGCGTAAACATTTTAGAGGTGGGTGGCTCTAACTGTTTTGTACAGCATTATTCTTGTAGCTGCTCCTTTCACAGAACTTTAGGGGTCAAGCTGCTCAGACATCCCCCAGAATCTGGAAGGACAAGCACACGCAGCCCTGGGGTGTGTTCCCTGTGGGGCTCATTCTCACCCCAGGAAAATAAGGAGCATGTAGGAGCGTCTGCCAGATATTCTGGGAGGCCGCAGCAGGTCACGAGTTCAAGCCCAGCCTGGACAACTTAGTGAGACCCTGTCTCCAAATCAGACATAAGCAAAAGGCTGGGGTGCCACTCAGGGCAGAGCCCAGGTTCACCCCTCAGCAAACTGCCACAGCTTCTTCTCGACCTCGCCCAGGCTGGCTCCTCATCCCTGGCTCCTGGCAGGTATCACCCCTCAGAGACCCCTGACCACGTACTGGAGGGACGCCACCCCATGTGATCCCGGCTGTCCCCATCACTGCCCCTTCAGAGTAGCCACTCCCCATCGGTACACCGGAGAACACGACCACTGACTGTGGCCGCTGTGCCCATAACCACTATCTGAACGGCTTCAAACGATGCACGTTCTGCCCCACTGTCCTGTGCAGACGTCTCCCTGGGCCGACAGCCAGCGCTCCGCACGGCCCTGCTCCTCGCTAGGGACCCCAGTGGAAAGTCCCTTTCTACCCACAATGGTGTATGAACTGCTTCCTCCAACCTTAAGCCAGCCCCAGACAGGGCACAGGGGTGCACACCTGTGGTCCAAGCACTGGAGAGACTGAAGCAAGAGGATCACTGTGAGTTCAAGGCCAGCTTGGACAGCACAGCAGGACCCTATCTCAAAAAAAGAAAAATGAGCCCCGCCGTTGGCCTGGCCCTTCTTCCAAGCTCAGGCTGCCTGCTCTGCCCACACCATCACCCACTCCACAGGCAATCGGGCGCAGGCTCCCGCAGAACCCCTTTTACTCATGTCCCCTTTCCTTTACAAATTCTTGCTGCACAAAATAAGACGGGCTGGAGCAGGATGGCATGGACACTGGGAGAGGTGGAAAGATCTGTGACCGTTCAGGTAGCTCAGTCCAAAGCAGACCGACCACAGGTCAGTGCTTCTGGCCCGATGAGGGAGGGGACTGAGCCAAGACCTCCTGATCTCCTCATTCACCCTAGAATTCTCACCCTAAGTTGGGAAGATAACTCCCGCCGACCTCTGACAACGTGCTTATGTTGCTTCCTCAGAGAGTTGGAGACCCATTTGTCCACAGGAGCAGACAAATTGCTGAAAGAATGCCACGCTTGTGCAGAGATCCAGTGCTCAGCCTTGCACGGCCTTACACAGCCTTGCATGCCACGCTTGTGCAGAGATCCAGTGCTCAGCCTTGCACGGCCTTACACAGCCTTGCATGCAAACTGCTACCCCAAGTTGTCCAACCAGAAAGCAGAGAGGCCCAGCATATTCAGACAGATGTGGGTCAGCTTTCAGAAAGAAAGCAGCTGTCGATGTGTTTCTGTATGAGCATCTCCTTGGCATGATGTGCGGGGCATCCCCCGTACAGGGTCCTGAGGACCCCTCCCCACCCCAACCTTACTGTCATTCAAGGCCCAGCTCAAATTCTTCCACCAAACTTTTCTGATGGCTCCCAGTTTTGACCCTTCATTCTCTAATTCTGTAGAATTGGTTATCTCTACCACCAATGCCCAGACCCAGCCGCCCATCAGAATGTCCAGTAAGGACCCTCAGGGCACCAACATCCCTGTGGTTTAACACAGTGGAGTTCCTTTGTCAAGGATGCAAAAGGCACTGCAGCTGACCGAAGCCGCCATTTTCCACATGGCAACTCAAGACGCAGGCTGATGCCCAAGACCTTCAGTTCCCAAGTGGTCTCAGCCTCCCAGGCTCCCACTGTGCTGGAGCGGCTGGGATATGTGACCTCTGTGGTAAGCACTTCAGTCCGGAAGTGGAGTGACTGCCACAGCACCCATGAGGCTGAGCGAGGTGTACGCAGATGCAGCTACACAGGGTGGAAGCGGGTGATTCTCCCCCAGATAAGAACCCCAAGCAACAGTGAGTCTTCTCCGCACCTAACTTCCAAGAGTCGCAGGATCTTACTGAGTCACAAAGACACACAGACCTTTGGGGTGAGTCTCAGAACCTCCCCGGAACTGCTCGTGAGGACTCTTGCTCATGCTGCCACTCTTACGCTTGGTATTTTCATCTTCTTATGCTTGCGGGTAAATGATGCATGCCCAGTTTAATTCAGGAAGTGTTTTTTAGGATGCACCACGGAAGCCTGACCTGACACTGAGCCCTTACCCAACACTGAACATCAGCCTGAACACAGAACCGGGACGTGGGCATGACATTCAGAATCATGGGTTCCTACTCATTTATGCCCCCAGATAAGTCACTGCAAACAACTTCTTGATCTAAGTGAGATGGGATTCCCACAGCATACAGGCTGTTGTATAAAATCTTGGTGTCTACCCAAGTCTGTGCAATGTCACAGCTACGAACCCCAGGAACATTTTCATCATTCCAAAATGCAACTCCACTCCACTCCAGTGATTCCCACTGCCCTTCCTCGACTATGACATTAACGCGCCTATCCATTGTCATTGCGGACTTGACTATTCTGAAGAAAGACACGTGTTCATGTAACCGTGGTCTTTTGTGTCTGCGCTCTTCCACTCGCCACAATGGGCCCAGAGTCCCTCTCTGCCGAGGTTTGTATCGACACTGATTTATGGCTGCACTCCATTCCGTGGGGGGTGCTCCCGATCTTGTTCACCCACTCGCCGGCGATGGTCACTCAGGCTGCCCCGTCAGGGGCGACACTGACAGTGGAGTTAACACACTAGGAATGCGCATGCGATGCTTGGGGAGCGCGTGTTTTCAGTTCTCTTGAGTGGACACCTCAGCATGGAGCTGCTGGGTTATAAAACCGCTCTGTATTCCACAGAACTTTGCTAAGTTTATTCATCTGTAAAATGTAGCTACTAATCTCCTTTCCTGTGATCCCCTGGAGGAGGTGACTGGGTCAAATATAAAAAGCCCTCTGCAAATGCTAAAACATGAGTAAGCTCCAGGTATGGCCATTATACTTCAAAAGCACTACGCAAGCATTTTACACACAGTAGGTGAGCAATAAAGATGTGTGCTGATTGATTTCTGAAATTATCAAACAAGGAGAAAAAGGGCAGATCACTAAAGGATGCCAAATCCTGCATGTTTTCTGGGATACCAGAGCCAGTCATTCAGTGACTGCAAGCCTCTGCATTAGATTTGTATTCCTGGAGCACAACAATGAATGCTGAAATAAAATAAAATTGACCCTTTAATGGGATTCCCACGTTGGCGATGCATCTCTTCAGATGGGCCATCGAGTGGACAGCGTGCATTCGGTGCCACATTTGGGAGATCTCCCCACCGCGGCACTCTGAAAGAAGAGCCCTGCAGATCTCTGTTTTCCCGAGAGGTGAACAGGAGTCTCACCCTCCCCAGAACCCTAAGGGGGAAGCAGCATTGTTTTTGTTTTTGTTTTTTTTAACTAAACTGCAAATTGGCCTCCGTCAGTGAGAAATGTGTCACCACCATTTCGCCAGAGCATTCATTCAGGTGTTCTGTCTAAACTGAGACTTTTAGGCACTAATAATAATTAACTACTTTCTTAGCAATGAAAAAAGTCTTAACTGCCTATTTACTTAATGGTCCCCTAGGGTGTCTTTGTTTTGAATGGGATAAAAAAAAAAAATCTGAGCTGCAAAATAAGCAGGTGATTCTAATCAATAAAGCCAGAGGACTATATTGATTACAAGAACTCCATTCTTTAGTCATTAACCCTGTGAATTCTCCACCAAACCCAAGAAGGACTATTTGTACCTGTTAGTCTAGATGTTCACTGGGAAACTGGAATCTCAAATCCACTTTCCTGCCTCCACTCCGACTACAGCGCCCTTTTTGGGGAACCTTCCCTCTCTCCGTAGGTGCAAGCTCAGAGCTCTTGAGGTGTTCTCCTGCATTGGTGGTGATGGATATGGGGAGGGGACCTGAAGCCTAGCCTGTGAAGTGCTTTCAGAGATAGGAAGCTTCTCTCCTTTTTGGTGGCTACCAGAAAGTAAGGAAGAGAAACAGCACTGATTTTATCAGCAAGAAACGGCAGAGAAAATACTATGGCCCTGGGTCGTCCATACACAGCTGCATCGCCCAGACTGGTGTGAGTTGTAGACTTCATTTCATGCTACAAGTGAACCTGCTATAGCTTTAACCACTGTTGTAGGACCTCATAGAAAAGGGTCACACGGTATGACCCCAAGACCCAGGGTTCTCCCACTAAGCCAGCCACAGTGACCCATCCTTCCTGGCCTGTGGCCTCAGCTGGAAATGGCAGCAGATCTTGCTCTACAGAAATGCAAACCACTTGAGGACCTGACTGAGTCCAGAGTCTGCAGAAGGGCTCAGAGGCCAGCTTGGAGGAGCAGAGGCCCCATTCGTGGACACATTTTGAGAGCCAGAGACAAGATAGTGTCTAAGGTGCTGCTGAAAATTATGGTGATATTAATATATCGTTTGTTTAATAGAATTTACAGAAATACAGCATGTGTGAACAAGAAATCTGGTTAAAGCTATGGAGCACAACACTGAGTGCTATGACCTCACCCCTATTTTTCTACTGTAAATTTTTACTTTAGCATAATAGTAGCCAGCTGTGGATTTCAGTACCTTTGCCTGAAGAATGCAGAAAACAATCTTTGTGTTTACTCACTTGGTATAATAAAAGGCAAGGTGTATGCACGTATGCAAAAGTGCCAAATGATGCTCCAGCTGACAGGTTATGTGTATTTTATCTGAGTATCACAGCATAATACACACAAACCACTGTAAGATATACTTTTTTAAAAAGTATTCTTTTTGATTTTTCTGGTGGAAGCAGCCCATTCCAGTACAACGGCACATGAAAAACCAGATCTGCAAGTTTTGAAGGAGGTCAAAAGTGGATCAGCAAGTTACTTGTGCCTGGATGACGAAGATGCTCCATTATGGGAAAATACAGGTTTTCCTAGAGGAGAGTGCTGGGGGGTGGGGGGGGGGCCTGATGATAATGATGAGGATAACTCAGACATCGACCATGTGAATCAAAGTTCCTGTGACAGTGAAATGGAGCAGGAGCAGCTCATACAGACACAGGAAATGCGGACTTCCTTGAGTCAGATGTGGAGAAAACAGCAGTGCAAACACCTAACTGACTAGCTGAAATGTTCTGAAATGGTCACACAACCAAAGGGAATGATCCAGTGCTGGAACAAGGTCTGAAATATGTAGTGATGGTCTCGCTGGGGCTGAAACATATTGGACAAAACACCAGTAATTGCTATTCAGTGTTGGAAACTGTAACAGATAAAATTATACAAGAGGCTGTAAAATGCACAAAGGCTGAAATATATGCCTTTTCAAATAGACATTTTCAAAAATATCAATAGCCATTTTCAAAAATGTATTTATTATGACACTTCACTACTGAATATAAAGCCTTCATAGGTCTCCTATACTTAGCAGGGATTTTTCATAGAAATCACAAGAATGTAAAAAACTTAGGAAAAGCCATGGGTCAAAATATGGCATAAAAATGTATGCTCATGTAGATATGAGATGTATTATACTTTCAATTTAGAAATTTATCCTGGAACTCAGCCATCAAAGCCTTATTCATATAGTAATAAACTTAATAATGCTGTAAACAGATTTGTTACTCCCATCTCCCAAACTAGTCAGAATGTAACATTCGACAATTGCTTTACCAGTTTCCAACAAAGCACAATTTGACCAGCCCAGGAACTGTACAAAGGAGGAAAGCACAAATTCCAAATGAAATGCTGTAGTTTCAGAACAGAGAATTGTGCAGTACAATCTTTGAATTTCAGAAAGATTTACATTGGTGTCATATATGGCAAAGGAAAACAAACTAGTACTATGGATTGGAGTTGAAAGCCAGCCTTTCACTGAGGTCCAGCCACACTCCACCTCATTATGATTCCACCTCATTGTGACTCCACCTTGGCCAAAAGCAAGACTGCCTCTTCAATCAAATCTACAAACACCCGCCTCTGTGCATACTTCAGCCAATCCGCGACTGACCCCACCCTTATATTTACACTGTCTACCATTTACTATATAAATGACTGTATTTTGCATTAAAGGTGGAACAGTTCTCAAAATGCTCCCCAGAGTCTGCATGGTGACTCTACGCTCTCATCCTACTGGTCCTAGTTGCCGTGCCCCCCAAAAGCAAAACAACAACTGATGTCAACATTGCACCAAGTGGAAATATTGAGAGGGAACCTCAACAAAATGGAAGCCTGAGATGGAAACTCTCTATAACAAAACCAAAGGCAGAGTAGATGCTGTTGATGAGTTATGCAGCAACTGTGATATCATTAAAGTACAAAGCATTGGCCAACGATTGTGTTTTACTCAATCCTAAACATTTGCAGCATAAATAGTTTGATATTTTATGAAGAAAGTAACAAGTGCAAAATGCCATGGAGAATTTTTCTTAGAGGACTGTGATCAGAATTCATAAGAAATCACTTACAGCTGAGAAAAAACAAAATGTTTCTACTACACAAAAAAACTGCAGCACACTGGTGAGCTGACAGGTGAACAGCCAGGTGCAGCATCTCAATGACCTACTACAACAACAGGAAAACAAAGAAAGACGCTGACTCTTAAGGTTAATTTTTCTTTTTGTTGTTCGGTTTTGATGTTTGGTGGGTTTGGTTTTTTTTTTTTTTTTTTTTTGTGGTCCGGGGATCGAATTCATGCCCTTGTATTTGCAAGGTAGGTACAGTACGACTAAGCTGAATTCCCAGCAACTGTGTCATACAAGAAAGGACAGGAAAACAAAACATATGTGCTGTCAGCAAAGGTGATACTTGTGCATGGCATATGCAACCTTCATGTGTGAAGACTATCTTGAACATGACAACTGAGGCAAAAGTTGCTTTTGTTGTAGCATTCTATTGGTATTTTCACTGTAGTTCACATAAGTTTTTATTTCCGATGTTGTCTTCTAGTTTTCATAAGCAGGTAAAGAGCTGATGTGAAAATGTTGAGGTCTACTTTGAGCATTCATTACACACTGGATATTTTATTGATATCTTACAACCCTGCTAAGTGCACATTGTACAACACAGTAGGATAGGAAGAAGAAAGAAGTGACAAGAATGATCAGCCACGTAGGAAAGAAAAGCTAAGTCCATGTGCTACCAGTGTAAGGTATACGTGTGCACAGGACACACAGCTGTCACGTGTGAAGACTGCTCTGGGTGTGACTGCTGAAGACTATGTGGTAGTTTTATTAGTATTTTCATCATAGCTCACATAGGTTTTTATCTCTGATGTTCCTTTAAGTTTTTGTAAGCAAGCACACAGCTGCTGGAAAAATGTTGATGTTCTCAACACGCACTATATACTAAACACGTTTTTACAGATATATTATGTTCTTGTTAATTAAACATCATGTAATAGACTAAGAACCTCATGACAAAACTAAATACTAGCAAGATATTAAGTATGTCCTAAAAAAGGTCAGGAAATCAGTGCACATGTGCTGTCAGTGTAAATAACACATGTACATGATCGTGCTGTTGTCATGTGTGAAGACTGCCTTAGGTGTGATAACTGAAGATGTTTTTATAGAGTTTTATTAGTATTTTCATTGTAGCTCATATGGGAATTTATTTCTGTTGTTCTTTTTTAATACTTTGTATACAAAAAAGTTGATGTTGAAAATTTTGATGCTTTTTTTATAAACACTCCACAAATGTTTAAAACACAGTGATTTATGTTTGCGACTTTTTTCTTAAATTCTCAATGTTTAATGTAACAAAACTCATGAAATTAATAATTCATCAATAGAAACATTCTACAGAATAAACTTGAGTTGACACGTCCATGTTTATACACCTTTAAGACAAAAATGTGTTCTGATCTCTAAGTCAGGGCTGACGGCAGACGGCGTGGCATACAGAGAGAGGACACCAGGTGCAGTTGGAAGCAGAGGATGTCCGGCTCGGGCCTGAATACTAAATAAAAACAAGCAGCATGGCTGGAGCAGGAAAGGCAGGAGACTGCACTCCAGTGAGAAACAGCACACAGGCCAGTGCAGGTCCCCGGGCACAGCTAATGCCAAAAATTTCAAAGATTTGAGGCTGTGCCTCAGGAAAACATGGCACATGTTATAATGGTGCAGAGTGGGAGGAGTGGGAAAAGAATCCCAGACCAAAATCAAATACAAAGAAGACCAAGAACTGAGGGGGGCACCAGGGTGCATACCACAAGGACCGACAGGATTGCTCTGAACAGATCTCAAGTTCAGCTCTGATCATCCTGGCAGCCAAAGAGAAACTATAAAGTTTAATATGCAGAATATAATAGATTTACAATACATAAATACAGAGATTGTATAAGAAAATAGGTCATTCTCATTGTTCAGGTACAAAAAACCTTAAAGTATCTAAAAGTTTTTCTTTAAAAGAACTTAGCAAGAAGAGGGGAGATTTTCACATGTAGTTTCGTCTAGGAGGTGCTACCCTTCCAGGACGCACAGAAACGACTTCAACCAGGGCAACCAATGGAATAAATTCTGAATAAGCATCAGGAACCCCATCAAGTCCACAGCGTGTCGATGATCAGGAAGGAAAGATGCCACTCAGTGGCTTGATTACAGCTTCTGCAAATGCCTGATAACCAGAGTGGTGGGCATCTCCCCGGCTCAGCTACAGATAGAGACCCTTGTTTAAAGCAATAAGGGCGCATTCATCTTACTGGCTCTTTTTCAAAGTGCCTGTGGTCTCTTCTGTACTTGGAGAAGCAAAGGTGATTCCAGCCCCTCCCTTGACAGCCCATCCTTGCTGTGTGTCCTTGGAGGATGTTATGCGGTGTGCAGAACCAATGACCCCAATGACGTCAGCAGAACACGTCATTAACGTGAGCCAAGATTAGAAATATCAACAATGAAAATGGGGAATCAGAGGAGCCAAGAGGGAGGCAGAGGGAAGGGGAGGGGAATTTTTAAGAGAAACAAGCTGCAGTGCACACCTACCCACTCTCCAAGATGATGTAACTGCATTTTCTGCAAACACATACTAATGCAAAAAGAAAAGGCACCTTCGGAATCACCAATGGAGACATGAATCCATCACAGATCCTTGCAGTTGTTTTCTACTTACTTAAAGAAGAGGCAAGTGGAAGAAAGAAAACAAGGAGAGAAAGAGAAACACGAGGAAAAGAAGAAAAGGGAGAGGAGAGAAACAAGTAGAGAAAAAGAAACAGATGAAAAAGGCTAGGGGATAAATGTTCCCAAAATATCTCAAAGACAAAATTCTCAAGAAAACCAGGACAATTGTAAGGTAATAGCAAGAAGGGCTACTTCCATCAAGGAAAAGCGTTTTCCAATTTCCCTGAAAGAGGGGGCCTGTGATCCTGTAGATGGGACCTACCAGTCCTGGGTCACTCCTGATTTCTCTGTCCTTGGCCAGTTTTGGCTTACAGGTGTGGCCGCCCACATGGCCTGTCTGCAACCACGGGCAGGGTGTGAACGAGAGGCCTGCTGTGAGCAGCTGTCGGTTCACAGAGCTGCCCTCCGGCCTCCCAACCACCACCCCGCAAGCCCAAGTTCACACTGATCTCCGAAATGTCCTCAGTCCCCTCCTGACTCCAGGGGTCCTTCCATCCCTGGCGCTCACACCCTCCTGTGATGTCTCAGTATCTCCATGCAGGCAGTGGAAGGAGTCAAACAAGGAGGAAAGACAACCCCAAGGACCTCATCTCGATGACTGCTCTGTCCACTCTGCTCAGCACTCATGGTGCTCAGAACAACATCTGGCCCTCCGAGGGCCAGAAGAGCACCCCACCTGATCTTAGGGTGCGGCTAGGAGGAGACACAGGGGTGTTTTAGGAGTGCATCTTGAAACACAGGAAGTTGGAACTGGGAAAGATCTTAGTGGACTCCAAGTCTCGCCAGAGGCTCTAACATAACAATAACAATGGTAACAAGAGTAACAGTAAATACTTGCTAAGCACATAGAATTATGAGCCCTCCTCAGGGTAAGAGAAAAGCCAGCATCCAACCATGGCTGCCTGGCACCCCAGGCCCCGATCCTGCGGTCACATGAGCTCCAGACAATAACAGTCAACATTCAGGCTCCCGGCTTCCTTCCACTCCTCTGAAAGGGAAAATTCTTACACATTTATTCCCCAACCATGATACTCAAGGATTTTCTCAGATTGCCTGTTTTCTACAAGGTAGTCCAGTCGAAAAATGAAAACAAATATCCAGGTGATGAGTAATGATTTGAAAGTAAATAAAAACAGTTTGCACATAAAAAGTCATGTGATAAGGTTTATTGTACTCAGGGTTTTTCTTCGTTCTGCATCATTTTCTTCATCAATTTTTCAACATTTTGGGGACTTATGGTTATCTTGTGCTCACATTGCCCTTGAAAATAAAGTTATGGGCCAGGGATTTAGCTCAGTGGTTCCGGCGCCTGTCTTGCAAGCACAAGGGCCCAGGTCCGATCCCCAGTAACCACATACCGTACTGGGTGTGGAGACTCACCCCAGCAGCAACCAGTACCACATACCACAGTGCCGGGCGTGGTGGCTCACGCCTGTAATCCCAGCACTCAGGAGGCAGAGGCAGGAGGATTGTGATGTGAGTTTGAGGCTGAGCTCAGGGCCAGCCTGAACCACAAAGTGAGACCCTGTCCAAAAAAAAAAAGAAAAAGAAAAGAAAGTTATAACACAGAAAAACACCCCCAGGGCAAAATAAAAGCTAAACACAGGAGGAAGCCATGCACAATGTGGAAACAGGGCTCACCTGCACCTGCTGGGGGACCAGGAGCCACTGCTGCCACGTCCTGAGCAGCTGCTTTCACAGAGAAGCAAAACCCTGGATCCCTCAGGTGCCACACTCTGCCCTCTGAGCACACGCTGCAGGGTGGGGCACATCGGTGCATGTATTTCCACCTCAAACCAGAACGTGGAAGCCTCTCCAACTCTCGTGTTTCCTCGTGACGTGCACGCAGGTGGAAAGATGTATGCACACCCAAAACGGCAGAAACCAAAAGCTGCTAAACCTTTCTAAAACCCATAAGGTGAAAAGTTTTTCTCTGTGCACGTGTTAGCGGTCTGGATTTTTACCTGAGAGTTAGTTGGGACCATCCACAAAGAACAACACACAGAAATACCACAGATTTCTGCCCTCAGCCTTCTCCTACAACATCAGCAAGCCCAGAGGCTCCCCACAAGGGCCGCACACACACCAGCAGAGTACGGCCACCCCCCATGCCGCTCACATGTGTGCCTGGCCTGTCCCAGGGGACCTCCCCTGAATACATCACATACACACACACACACACACACACACACACACACACACACACACTCCCTGGCACAGTGCTCCCATAGGCCCTCGGGGCAGAGGACAGCCCTGCTTTAACTCCTTGCCCTCTGGGTTCCACCAGGAAAAGCTACACCACAAATGTCAGCAGGCACATGGGACTGCACTGAGCTGCCCTGGGAATCCCAGCTGCTATAGTCAGGGTTTGCAAGGGAACAGATTTAACAAGGACACACAAATTACAGGATAATTTTATAATATTCCCCCAAAAAGTCAGGTGCAGAGAAGCGCAAGAGACCAGTCCACACACCGCAGACCTGGAGGATCCAGTGAGGGCCCGGATTCCACGGCAGCGTCCCGCAGAGGTCCCGCTGACGGCCTGAGCCCCAGGCAGAGTCCTCCCTGAGGCCGCCAGAGGGCTGGGCCCTGGCAGTGTCTCACACAAGTCCTCGAGGAGGGTCCGCACCGGGAAGGCCAAGGGCCGGCGGCGGAAGCTGGGGACCCGGCGCCTGCAGGGTGAAGGGTCTGTGCCACCGCCTGAGCGGTCTGTGCTGGAGTCAGACAGTGAAGATCGCGGTGAAGGTCAGGCTCCCCTGAGGAGATCAGCAGCCGTCCCCAGCGACGGAGAGGACCCGAGCCAAGAGCAGCCAGTTCACGCCAGGAAAGCGGCGGAGGCAAGCTTCTCAGGGCAGTCGGCGGCGGCCGCTGTTCCTCTGCCACCGGCGACAGTCCTCAGGCGGAGCCTCCTGCCCAGAGCCGCGCTGGCGCGGTTCAGCCTGGCGTCCAGGTTGCTGGTTGCTAATCCACCGCACCAGCTTAAATTACCATCTGCTGAAGGAACAGGACTGGAGATAGGACCACAAGAGCTGAGTCTGCACCTAGGTGCTTCCTGCACAGTGTGGGGAGGGACGGTCAGAAGGGGAAAATTGGGAGAAACACAGGCCTTCTGTCCATGGTGCAGCGGCCCCATCCTCCTAAGGAAGTGGGGCCTGGAGGACCCACACTCTGGGCAGTGTCTTAGTAGCCTTGGCGTGGGGCCTGGACCATGGGCTACACGGAGGGTGGAAACATCCTGTCCCTGATGACAGGCACCCGAGACACCTAACTAGCTGAGTCTACACAGCCCTCGTTCCTAGCACTGGAGAGACAGGTGAGGCCACAGAAGCCATGGCATGCTTTCGATGTGGAGCGACAGCGCTGGACGAAACCGAGAGGTCAGCATGTGAATTCCCTGCTCAGAGCACTGAGCTCCTGATGGCGCCACTGCCTCGAGCGGGCCCAGGGAACTTGGGCTGTGGCTCGGAGACACTCTCCTCATTCTGTGGCCTCCTCTGACTTCCACACTCCCTGTGTTCATGGCACACACGGCTCTGAAACCCAGTCTCTGAGGTCATCGTGACCGGAAACACTTCTCAGCCAGGACTGCCCCCTGGATTTGGGGAGTTTTGACACGGGTGCTGTGGCCCTGAGCCTAGTCAGCTCCCAGGGGATGCTAACAGGGTGCAGAACTGAGCACCTCTAGCCAGCCTCCCCTGGCAGGGCATCAGCTTGGCTTCCCTCAGCTGTGGGCATGAGGCCAGTGCACCTTTCCTATGGTGCCTCAGGCACCTCGGAGCCAAACCCAAAAACCGTCCTGTCACAGCAATGACAGTCAGTGTCCAGCGCACTCGTTCTGTGGGCTGCAACACAGCTCCTACGTGCCCTGTAACACATGGCACACTGGGCTGGCATTTCCACAGGAAGGCTCAGAAAGCTTCCGTGGTCAGCAGGTATCTCCCAGCTCCTCAGGGACACAGCTGGGCCCAACTGCAGCCAGACCCAAAGCCTGAACTCTCGGGGTCACTGCCCAGCCCAGGACTGTCCAGCCACCAACCAGATTTAGTTCTGTAAGACCAGAGAAAGAATTCCAGCGCCTCGAAAGCGGCTGTGTTGGGTGAGGGCTGCAATCTGGCTCCATCGCTCACCACTGATGACCTTCAGCAACCTTCTCTTATTTTCTCCCAAAGAGTCTAATAAGGAGTGATCTTAGCAGACTGCACCATGCTCAACTCATAATATTTAATAGTTGCATCAGAAGTACTATGCAACATCAAGACAGGAGGGGACCCTAAGGACTGGTGCACACAGATGTGTATCGCCTGGTTTCTATAATTAAGAGGGACTCCGTGCTCTCTGGGAGGGAAAGGGAAACCAGCAGCTATTTGGAGTCTCAAGGATCGGCGCCATCTTTCTGAGAGACATTCAGCATTTGGTACCTTGATATGAGCGAGGCAGCTCTTCATAAATGTTTTATCTTCATGGTAATTAGAATTCAGAATGACTTTCTTGTAGTTTGATCTTGTGGATGATTGTTTTAAGGCCATTCCCTGAGGGATTTCTCTTTGTAATCATACCTCTAAGTATAATTTCCCCTCAATAAAGAGAACGGGAAAGAAAAGAAGTGGTCCTGGATATTTAGGATGTGGAAGGAAAGCTGTGGCTACCCCACCTCGCCTGCGGCGGCATATTTTGCCCCAACAGTCTGGCACCGTATCTCCGCTGGAGCTGTGCGTCTAAGTGCCAGGACATCTTGCATTTGAGGAAAAAGAACAAGAGGACACAGCAATATGCTTGATCCAATTATAGGAGCCCACAGAAAAGCACGCTGAGGCTCAGAGGAGCCCACAGTGAGAGAAGGTCCAAAATAACTTTATCAGTGGTCTCAAAGAGCTGGGCTAATACACCTCACGGAGCCATTAAGGAGGAAAGGGCGATAACGATGCATCTCAGTTCCAAATGTGCTCATCGCAAAAAGCCTGCCTTTTCCACATGTATAATACCCAAGTACTGTTCATTTTTTAAGTAGTGAGAAGAGCTACTGAAGCAGACAAGACCCTTACCTAGCACACCATTAACAAAAATTCTTAACCAGCGGTGGGCAAAGGCTTCTGCCACACATTTATCTTTTCAGCTAAATGCATATGCTCAGGAAGCGATTCTGCCCCAGGGTTACCTTCATCTGCACAGCAGGGCTTCCCACAACGCCCCCTACCTCTCAGAGCAGCTGGCCTCTCTGAAAAATCTGTGGGTAGAACCTATTTAAGTGTAAAGAAATATTTATGCAGAATGCAAATAAAACAACAAAGGTAATATGCCAGCTCATTTACAGCACTGAAAATCAGAAAGCTCTTTGCATGACATGAATTCTTATTTGTAATATTCAATAGCTGACTTCTAATAAAAGAAAATGTTTGCAAAGTTAGACTTCGACGGACCCGCCTGCCCCTATTCTTTCCACAGTCAGGATTATCAGAGGCATTGCTTGCCTCGTTTGCCATGTCCTCTTCAGGAAAGTCCTGGTGAATGAGAACACCCAGCAGCCCCTGACAGGGAGGGATGCAGACGAGACAAGGATGCGTGGGCTCCGCTCCCAGTGCTTCCTGGCTTTGGAGAGGTTCCCTTCCCAGAATCAGGGCGCTGGAGCAGGGCGCTTGCCAAGCTGAGAGAGCTCTCAGTCACTTTCTCGTTCCTGGGACGCCATGCACGACACCCACAACTCAGAGAAAGGAAAGGTTTATTTTGGCTCATGTTTCAGTCCCGTAACTGGCTGGCTCTGAAATAGAAGAGAACAGCAGAAGGGCCGGCAGAGGACAGCAGCTCACAGCATGGTGGACAAGAGCAGAGAGTAAAGGGCAGAGCCGCGGAGGGAGATGTCACCTCCCAGGCCACACCCTCAGTGACCAGCCTCTTCCCCCAGGCCCGCTCTCCACAGCAAGTCAGCCGTGAGGCTGCTGCAGTCTGTGAGCACACAAGGGTTTAAGGAACATCTAGGGAAAAACCACAGCACAAGACAATTATAAAAAGTGAGAGCCAAGTTGAAGAGACAGAAAAGAGGCAGAGGGCCAGCCTCAGGCCTCTAGCAGAGCGTGCATCCTGGGTCATGGGGACCAGCCAAGGGGCTAAGCCCTCCACATGCAAAGTTCCTGGAGGTTCCACAGGGAGCCTGTCTTCACCTTGTGGTCCTTAGTTCCTATTCAGAACCCAGGCTCAAACTCAGAGCCACCTCAGAAGCTGTCTCTGTGGAAGGGGCCCACACCGTTCTGCTGCCGTCCACACCCAGCACGGGCTCCATGGCAGCTCCAGGCCCGCCTGAGCAAGTTCACAGCCTGGGGGTGAGCTCGGCCCTCTGGTGGGGTGCCAGGGGCCACGGCAGACCCTTAGATCCCGCTGTCCTCCTCTCGTTCCACTCAGCACCGAGGGCCCACTGCGAATGCAACCTGTCTAGAACCCTGTGTTCTCAAGCTGAAGTCAAAATGCACGACTGAGACAGGAAACAAACGCCCACAACCACAGAGTTCGCGGTCTCGTGCAGGAATGATGAGAACCTGCATTCTTACCCATCTACTGACCTGCTGTGCCCACCGCCCACTGACCTGGGCACACCGGCTGGCTACGGTCTTTGCCAGGGAAACACTGCAGTGATTTTTAGTTTTATTTTTTATTTTACTTAAAAACAATAAAATAAAACAACGATTTTTTATTTTACTTAAAAACAATAATGATACACATTTATGGGGCACAAAATGATACTCAGTGACTGATGGGGTGATCTTACCACATTATCCAGTGCCGACAGCCCTGCTCTTTAAGGGGCCCAACATCTCCACTGCAGACACAGCCTGAAATGCCAGGAAGGGGCTTCTTGGCAGGGATCACTTTTGAGTTAGCTCCTGAAAAATTAAACACAATTTGAATAACTGCATCTCCATGGGACGCCATGGGAAGAGCAAGTGAGACAGAGAGAAATGGCTAGAACAAAGTCACAGGGTGGGAATGCAGCAGGAGCAGGGGGACACAGGCCAGACTCACACCAGCGGGAGACCACACAGGAGGCCGTGGCAAGCTCCACAAGGCCCCGAGGCCACGTGGTATCTTTATGGACAGGACAGCTCCAGGCACACTACACACACATCAGAAATAAATAAAACAGGGCTAAGGATTTAGCTCAGTGGTTCCGGCACCTATCTTGCAAGCGCAAGGACCTGAGTTCAATTCCCCGGTAACCACATAACAATACTGGGTGTGGAGACTCACGCCCAGCAGCAACCAGTACCACATACCACAGTGCCGGGCGTGGTGGCTCACGCCTGTAATCCCAGCACTCGGGAGGCAGAGGCAGGAGGATTGTGATGTGAGTTTGAGGCTGAGCTCAGGGCCAGCCTGAACTACAAAGTGAGACCCTGTCTCAAAAAAAAAAAAAAAAAGAAATAAATAAATAAAACAAAACCTCATGGGTTCATCTAATTATGTGAGCCCAGTGTGATATCGTTGTAAAGTACTAGCAACTCACAGCTTATGAAAATTCATTTGCATTCAAAAGGTCCTGGTGAAACTGTTCTTACATAACTCCCCATTTTTGTGTAAAGGCCTAATTTAACTGTCAGTGGCAAACGAGCAAGTCCAATGAGGTCCTAGAAACTACACTTGGCCAAACCTCAAAGGAGACCTGTGTCCGGTGTGAGGTGGCACAGGATGGAGAGGAGGACTGCCAACTCCCCCACCGGGTTCCATCATGAAGACACCAGGGCCTCCGTGGGCCCAAGCCCTGCACCCCAGCCCAGCTCACCTGGTCCACCTGTCACGGGGGCCCTGTGGCTCCCACCACACTTCCTGGGCTCTAGGAGTCTCGATCGGCCACTGTGATAGGACAGCTCTGGAAGCTACCAGCCACACACAGGCGGGTGTCCCCAGAAGCCAAAAGAGGAGAAAGGCAGGCTGCACGGGGTGATCCCCTCCAGTCCCCGGCTCTGCCAGGGATGAGAGGCCTCCCCTACAGGCTCCCCTAGCCTTTGTCTGTCCCTCCTCCCAGCTCCCTCGGCCTCACCTCCTCTCCGCCAGCCAACTTGGTACACAGCGCGCAAGGAAATTGTCAGGAGTGATATTTGCTACTTGACATTTTCCACCAGAATGATACCAAAAAAAAAGTACAGAAAAGGGAACATTTACAATAAAAAAGCAGGCAAATCATCCATCTTCTGCAGCTGCCTCTGGTCTATGAAGACGACGGCTAATCTGACATTCAACTTTGCTCTCGGCGACCTCCGCCCCTACAATGAACTGCGCAGAGGGCTCACCCAGCACTAATCCTGCAGTTCGCTCCGTGTGCACTCACCCATATGCACAGGGCAGCCTGGCCGGGCGCGAGGCAGGGTGCAGGCCGACCCGGCTTGGATCTGAGCGCTCTAAGGCCACGCTCCCCGCAACAGATGTGCCCACGATCGATGTTCCACCTGGGTTCTGCTCAATTACCTAGTGCTCCCTGGACCAACCATCAAAATCATTCTGTTAATTCACCACTTATTAAATACTGCTTCATGTCAGGCACAGTGTAGGTGCCAGGGCTATGGCAAGGGTACAAAAACCCCTGCTCAACTGTAGTGGGAGATACTACATGATGGATGCATGGAAGGATGGATGGATGGAGTGAAAATAAAATAAAAACAAACAACCGTAAGCTGGAGAGTGAGTACGGTGTGAGACAGGAGAACCTATTTTAAATAAGGTTGTCCAGGAAGACCTAGAAATTTTGGGGCAGAGCCTGGGAAGCGAAAGCGTGAGCCACGCGGCTCTCACGGAGCCAAGCCTGAGAGGACAGCATTGGTACAGAGGCAGCACAGTGGGCCCAGGGGGGACAGCAGCGAGCAAGAGGCCTCTGGGGGCCAGTGAGCTGCGGGCAGCAGCGGGGGCACAGCGGGGACACAGCAGGAGTGCCCAGACCCACCACTCGCACCCTGCGCGTGCTGAGGGGCCATCACAGGGCTGTGCTCTGGCGCCCCAACAGATCCCTCCACTCCTCAAGTGAAACCTGCAGCTTCCCTGGGCCTCCGAAGTAAGCTGGGAAATCTGCCTCAAACAGCACGTGTCTTTTGTTGCATGAAGAATTATACATGTAAAGAAATTCCAAAACAGCATCACGTGTCTCTCTGACCAGTATTTGGAAACTCTAGAAGGAAATACACATATTTTTTGTTGTTTACAATAACTTTATTTCTAAATATACATATGATTTGAACAAGTGCTTCTGGAAAGAAAATTTAACAATGTTATAGTATAGTGTAAGATAATGTGCCTAATTATTGGGATAATACCCTGGGGAATCAACTGCTGTAAGCCAAAAAACTCGTCGCGTCAGTCCTCGAGCTTCTCTATTCGCTTCTTTCCAAATGTGAAGATATCCAGAAAGCTTTCTGTGCCATGAGAGACAAAAGCTTCCAAACAGATCTACCTTTATCTAAAAGAATCAGAGTCAAGTAGTTCTTTATGGAAACAGCACAGGTGACATGTACTTTTTATTCAGACACTGAAAGCGGATGGTTTTCTGAGAAACAATCAAGTCCAAAAGAAACAGCCTTTGAAAATTTGGCCTGAATTTTCCAAGTTATATTTAGGAGTTTACTGCATTGCAACTGGTGCTGTAAGTACCTTCCTTAAGTTCTTAAAGGTTCACTGACAAGTAGGGACAGCCCTCAAAGTCATGACTGAAGTCACTCAGCACGACCTGACTCTCTAACGATGGACTCTGCATCACCTGCGTGGTAGGCACAATGGCACTGCGCTGTAGATATGTGATGAGACTGCAGAGCCCAAGGCAACAATCTGTGTCCTGGATGCCCAAGTTTACTCACTAAAGATGATTAAATGCCCAACAATATGTATGTCAGAGGGCGATGAGTAGAAAAAGAAATCAATCTTCACGGAAATTTATGAAGGGGTTTATATAATCCACTTCAGTGTTGACTTTTATAAGGTACACAAGGACCCCCAGCAAGCGATGCCTGAGCACCTGGGAGAGGCCACATCGGCAGCACTTCTAGTCCAGCCCTCAGGAGCTTCAAGGACATTCACTGTCCCTTCGCACTGAAGGAAAGTCACACCTCGCACATTGACATGGATTTTACCATTAGCAATTAAGCACAGAAATAGCTGGGAGCCTAAGAAGATAGTTCATAAACCCATGATGCATAATCCAGAAGTCTACCCCTTAAAGACTACATGTGACATGACTACCACTGTGGACACTAAGCTTCTCCGCCATGCATGGCAGCTCTGTACAGGACAAGGCCAGTCTGATGTAGACCACAGATGTCCGCACCAGTAGGCCCAGGGTCAGCCTGAGACACTGACGCAGAAAGAAAAGAGTAAGAGCAACACCAAACAGCACTCAGGGAATAACCACCTCGATGCACACTGGCTGTTGGGCTTTAGACTCATGTGTCTGAAAGTCATGAGTGCACAGGCAGGACCTCCGAGGGTGACAGGTCCTGGGACTCATCGCTGACTTGCTGTCCAGAGGCGGGACCTGGCTGGAGGAGGCTGGTTACCAGGGCACGGCCTGGAAGGGTTTCTCTCTTTCTCTGGCTCTTCCCTTGATCTCTCTGCTTCCTGCCCACTGTGCCACAAGCAGCTCTCTGCTGCCATGGTCTTCAGCCATGCCACGCTGTCTGGAGACATCCACAAACCAAGAGCTTCCTGCCCCCAGGCTGTGGGTATCTATCGGCGAGTGCGACGCTCATTCTCTTTTTACTTTACAATGAGCTCAGTCAGTCAGTGGGGCAGTGGCGGTGGTGGGTGCCATGCCGAGGCAGGCAGGCATCACGGCAGCCACCCTTCTCCTGAGCTGAAAGCTAGCCACACCCTTGAATTTATATGAAACTTGCAGATCCAAAATAGCAAAACCGACCCTTGGTGACAAGAGTAAAATATTAAGGGGCTGGAGAGTTAGCTCAGTGGTTCCAGCACCTGTCTTGCAAGCACAAGGGCCCGGGTTTGATCCTCGGTAACCACAAACAATACTGGGTGTGGAGACTCATGCACACCAGCAATCAGTACCACATAGCACAGTGCGGGGCGTGGGGCTCACGCCTGTCATCCCAGCACTCGGGAGGCAGAGGCAGGAGGATTGCTGTGATGTGAGTTGGAGGCTGCGCTCAGGGCCAGCCTGAACTACAAAGCAAGACCCTGTCTCAAAAAAAAAAAAAAAAAGAGTAAAGCATTAGGCATCACAACCCCGGATTTCAAGTTTTATTTCAATACTACAGTAGTTTTTTCTAAATACAGCATGATAAGGGCACAAAACAGGTGTCGGTCAGTGGAGCAAAACTGAAGGCACACTCACACGGCCAGGGGGGGATGGCAAAAAGAAATGAAGACATACAAGTCCAAGTCCCACGCTAAATGTGATCATTATGTATGCTGAAAGTGCACCAATGAAATTAATTTTAAAAACTGAAAATAGAAATTCCACTTGGTCCAACTAGATCTCTTCTGTGGGTCTTCCAAAAAGAGATACAGACATCATATCAAGTGACATTCACAAAGCCACGTTTACAGCAGCACAGCTCACAATAGCTAGATCTCGGAAGCAGCCCTTGCGCTCAACAACAGGTCAACAGACAAAGGACAGGTGGCATACTGCACGCGTAACACCACTCACTCGTGGCAACAGTACATTCAGGGGCTGGGAACATAGCTCAGTGGTAAAGCACTTGCCTCATGAACACAGAGCCCAGGGTTCGATTCTCAGCACCACCAAAAAAAAAAAGGAAACGTAGGAAAATAGGTCCACCTTGACCCTGTAAAGCTAAGTTAAAAAATCAGACCCAGAAGTTTCTGCTATGTGAAAAACCCAAAATATACAAAATTAAAGTACAAAATAAAAGTTAGATGACAGGCAACAGTAAGGTAGTGTTTATAGAGATGAGGAGAGGCCTGGAGACAGAGGGAGACCAAAGAAGGAAAATGAAACAGATAAAGACATGATATGTGCATGCACCAATCCCCACGCCAAACCCATTTGATGCATATGGCAAGCACATTCTAACCACTGTTTTCTAAAAGAAAAACTAAACAGGAATACACAGCCCAGCGTTGTGAGCTGCAAGCAGTTCTGTGCCCAGCATGGCAGGCCAAGCAGCTGGTGGCACTGTCCAGAAAGAACTAAGCGGGAGCTGCGGCTCCAATGCACAGCTCCCCTGAGGAACGATTAGCGCTGAGACACCCCTGTGGGTGGGATTGGAGTCGCTCCGAAAGGCTGAGTCTGGGCCCTTCTCTCGTTCGGCCCAGGGTCCCTGTCCTCCAGAGGACACGGCCGCAGCCATCCCAGGAAGCCCTGGGAGCAGTCCCTCCACACCTGGGCTTCTGGGTCTCAGAGCCCCAACAAGGGCCAGGGCTACATTCCCTGTTGTTCCTAAATCAGTCACCTCACACGGGATGGACTCAGACAAGAGGTAAAAGAGCTGTGCACTCTGACAGGGAAACGTGAGCCACCTCCTAAGACACCAACCACAGCCACACTGTGCACGAATAGCCCCACTGCAGCATGCAGATGCAGCTTCTGCACCGACACCTGCGGCACGAGTCTAGCTCCAGAATGTCTGCGGGCTGGCAGCAAATGCCGATGTTACTGGTGCTGGTGGCCGAGCAATCGCCCCGTGTGTGGAGCCGCACGACCAGCTACCCTGGCCCAAGAGGCACGTGGTCATTGCTCACAGGCCTCGACACCCCGGTGCATGTCCTGACAGCTCACACAGCTCCCTGTAAGCCCACAGTGCCCTCTCCATGGTGCTGTGGCCACAGTTCCCAGCCGGGCAGAGAAACATGTCAAAGAGATGTTTGAGGAGGCAGCCAGGCTCCGGTCAGCCTGCTTTACAGAAGCCGAGGAGACAGCTGGGAACTCTGTGCAGCGGAGCAGCTCTGGAGCTTCTTGGACCTTCTGGGCACCGGTGCTCTGAAGAAGAGAACAGTGAGAGTGCAGACGGAGGTTTCCGGTGTGGGTCGGGCTGAGGGTCCTGTCGGCGTCGTCACTGGCACCCACTTTAGGGAACTGTTACTTACAGCATGGAGGAGAAGGCTTTCTCATGCCATTGCCACCCAGCTGCTGTCAGAGGCCAAAATGGAGGAAGACCTGTCCACAGAGCTGCTCAGGACAGGACGAGGCGTGGAGCCAGAGCAGTCCTGCAACAGAGAGGAAGCTGCTCTGTCCCCACCCGTACATTGCTTCTCACACACACACTCGTGAGATGTAAGTGAGCCAAACTGTGCAGACACACACTCATCCTTCACACAGCCACGCACTGATTTCGAATAGAAGGGCCTCAGAGCCACGGCTTAGCCCCACCTCCCTAGTCCCTGCATCATACTGGCTCTGAGCTTTCCCTTCAACACACAGAATTTTTCATTCTTAACAGGCAGGAGATACAGCACTGGGAAGAACGCTAAGTCATCTGGAGCGTGCACTCTAAGTTACAGGAGAAAACAGAGCTCAGTTTATTATGTGGGGCTATAAGGCCACGCATACAAAATATGGCTACTAGTCACCTTGCTTTATTTCTCTTTTAACAATTTACTAAGAGCGTGTAAATATAAAAGTAAAGTTTGATTTTTCTATCAGAGCCCTCTGAAATGGATATGAGAGTGCATTTAACATTGTGACCAGAAATATTGAAATCTGACAGCCAAGAGATGAAAGGTCTCAAATTTATACATCGAGGTGCCTGTTCCTGTCACCGCCCAGCAGCGGGCTGAGAATAACCCCTTTTGCTTACTGAACCTTTGAGAAACAGAGAACATTAAGTAATACATCATGACAGACGCGAGAGGCTACCGCCCCCGGGAAGCAGGCATCCTGGGCACCACGGAACATGTTTTGTGGACATGAGAGACACCTGCAGCCTTACGGTCACTTCATCGTGGAGAAAAGACACCTGCTCGGGCCCCACGCCACAGTCGGCAGCCCTGCTGGGGACCCTGTGCTCGGGTACGCACACACCTGTCAGTACACACTTCTGCGTACACCGGACTTTCTGAGAACGTGAAAAGTGACCCCCAAGCTCTTCCCAAGAAAGGGGGGACACTCCCCCTTCCACCTCACACCAGTCAGGGCCGCTCCAAAGTGAACCTAAACAGCCGGGAGACCATCTTTGTGGGACTCCATAGCAGGTATTAACTCACTCAGTCTTCATGACAGGCCTGTGTTATTTATCCTTACTCTTTCTTAACAACAGAGTGACAAGGGTTATTTTATTTTTCAATCTGCATTAAGAGAAAGATTCCAGGTGGCCCCTACACTCACCATAGGACAGGCTCCCACAGCAAACCCTCCCCTTGCCAAGGGTCACGAGCCGCAGGGCAGCCTGCAAAGCACCCGAGCTTAGTGTAGTACCTCCTGAGACCAGGACTGTAGTTTGAAGTTCTGCATACGGACCACTTGTGCTTCCAGATGGTCTCAGATAAGACTTAACCCTTGAAGAGGATCTGGAAGTTTAGTCATCTCCATGTGGGGTTCACTGAGGAATCCCGGGCCCATGTCTAAGGACACAGAGACCTGCCTGTCACAGGAGAGAGACCTGAAGCCTGTGAGGAGGAGCCCGAGCCTTCACTGACCAACCTGAGTTACAACAAGCCTTCGGGAACCAGCCGAGTTCGTAAGCCCAGGGTCCACTGTGCATCACTGGCTGGCTCATGTGTCCCCCTGGGGGAGTCTCTCACTCAACACTGTCTTTAAGCAGTGGGATTAGTACTCCAAGACTAAACAGCAGGCAGCACTTCCTGTCAGCAGCAGTGGTTCCCTGAGGCCCCTTCGGACTCCGCTGCACAGGCACCGTCTCTGCAGTGCATCCGAGGCCTGGCCTCTGCACACACTCCAGGTATCCACAGAAGCAAACTGTGCAGCCGCTGTCACTGGACACGAGAAAAGACACACCTCTCGAAAGCACAGCTGTCTCCCCAGGAACTCTGTGCATCGAGGAGAAGCTTCCAACATCCCGTCAGGCAGCAGCTCTGGGCTTCCCCACATCAGCGTGAACGTGAGGCTGTGGAAGAGCACATCACTGGCCCTGACAGAGCCCAGGCCACTGCTGCTGCGGAGCGGCCTGGAGCACCGTGGCTCCTGCTCAAGCCAGGCGGAGGTGAGGTTAGCTTTCCCGGGCCGACAGGCGGGGCGGGGGCTACAGAGACTTATTTCCAGCCCTCTGCAAAGGGCAGCTCTGAGCTCCTGAAACTGCCAGCTCTGAACTCGCATGGAGGGAGAAGGTGGAATCCCAGAGAGGCCAGAGGTGAGCTCCGGGACAGGTGGGAGGCCAGACTCTCAGAAATGCCACCAGGAAAGGGCAGATTGCTGGGCACCGGGCCTGCGAGTGGGACCCAAGGCTGCACAGGGCAGAGAAGCGTGCCTGACACACCCCACACGCACACACACGCATGCACGCACCCGTACACACACAGAGCCACCCAGAACACAGGAAGCACACGGTCACGTTCTCTTGAGCTACACCAGACCCAGGTGGCCCATTTATTTCTCTCCAGAGAAATTGCTGCCGATAGGAACCCCCAAATGGAAGCAGACGCACAGAGTGAAAAATGGAAGGGGAGGGGATGGGACAAAGAAATAGGTATTTTTATGGGCCAGCTATGAAACACCTGCATAAAAGAGAAGAGAGAGGAAAATCTATTTTACACCTCAAATCTAAAGATTTTATATTCCTTTCAAGTTTTTATATTAGAGTGCAGCCTGGCCACCTTACACAGGAGCCCATTCTTTATAGCTCTGCAATGGAATGAATGTGAGGAGAAAAGACAGCATAGCTGTGTCACCACATTGCCCCTCCCTCTGTTTTGTGGAAATTATCTTTTCTGAGGCTCCACAAAAGCCTCAAGCTCTGTGTGATGTACCAGGAAGGTTCTGGAGGTCATGACCCGTGTTCCCTGCCAACCCTGGCACCCAGAGCACCTTCCTGAGTTCGGGATCTGCTGCCCCTCATGGCCAGAGAATCCTGGCCTTGCTGCAGGAGGTTCTGCGTGTCTACGGTCGCTCTGTGGCCTGTGCATCCTCTAAACTACGAGGCACTGAGCAATCAGTTCCAGCAGCCCTGAAGCTCCTGTCTGTCCCAATTCCCATCTAAACACTAATCAGCTAATTGGTGTCTCGGCATCAGCTGCGCCTGCTCCTAGACTGACAGCCCATCTGCTAGGTCCCAGCAGCCCTTCCCAAGAAGGGACTCGTGGCCACGTCTTCGGGTAACCATGCCCCCAAAGTCTTCAAACCCGCCACTGTGACAGCACAGCTCCAGCTAACCAACATGACGCGCCCCCCCACCCCAGTCTGGAGGCCATGCCTCCCTGGCAGTGGGTAGGAAAAGATGCCACCGTTTGCCCTGCTGCCCGATGGCCCCTCTCACCACTGGCCTGCTTCTGTTTTCAGGCTGGCATAGACAAAGACAGGCAGCTCCTTCTGGGGGTGTCTACGCTCACCCCGCCACCTCACAAGGCAGCGATTCTTCATTATTGATAAAATGCAATGTCGTAATGTCATGGCCTTTCAGGTCATCATTTCTGTAAGTCAGCAGTGACATTATCACGTTTTGTAATGATAACAAATGGCCATAATGTTTGCATGTAATTTCCTCGCTTCACTCAGAATTCTAATTCCGCCTGTCAACAGATGGAACTCAACAGCAACTCCGAATGTCTACCCCTAAGACTGGTTCAAGGCTGAAAGGGAAGAGCATGGACCGAAGCTGGTGAACTGTAATAGGGCCTCCCCTCCCCACCGACCCACTGCTTTACTGTTAGACAAAGAGTTTTGCAAAACGTGTTTGCATGTTGGACTTCGACATGCAAATGGGTTAAACATGTTCCTCTGCTTGCTCTGGTTCATGAACCCTCACTAAGCCCTTTCTGTCCCTCTCAAGCCTGGCTGCTGCGCTCTGGATGGCAATTTCTGAGCACTGTTTCCTGCCAGTTCCTGCTAATCACAGACACCTGATTGGCCTAAATGATAAGAATCATCCAGAGGCACTTATTTCCGTATATTAGCCTGCTGACTCTCCTCTCCACTGAGCAACCAAGGAATATCTCGTCCCTTCAGACCAGACCTAGAACAAGCATTCTTTTACCTAGCGAATTGTTTAGGTTCATTGATAATAAAGTAGTGGATCAAGCTGAAACAAATCCTGCATATACTATGTCTAAAATACACTAGGAAGGCCTCAAAAATTACTTTACAACTCACTGAGCACTGCAAGAGGGAAGGACAGAAAGGAGAGGGGGGGAAAATTATCACCCACTGCCTCGGAGGGCGCAAGCTCCCCTCATCTCTACAACCACCATGGATGATAATTATTCTCTGATTTATTTTAGTCTTTTTTGTTGTTGTTCTTGTTGTATGGGAGATCGAACTCGGGACCTTGCACTTGTGAGGCTGGCACTGGAACCACTGAGCTAAATTCCTGGCCCTTAATCTTTGATTCTAACAGATGAGGAAGCTGAGGCTTGGGAGGCTGCACAGGCAATGCGTCCCAAACCAGCTCTCAGACTGAACAGCTTTGTCTCCGAGGCCCACTGCTCAGGACTCACAGAGCAAGTTCCCACTGTTCTACATCTGCAGCCCCAGAGGAGCCCACAGAGCCAGGAAAAGCACAGACAGGATTGTTCTCCAGGCAGAAGTTCTCTATCTTCTGCTAATGCATCCAAGGTGGCTGGGGCTCTGCCCTCAGAGCAGGCACTACCCTGAGCTCACGGTGCCCTGTGCCGCATGACTCCTCACCGTCGTCCTCTGCACGTTACTCAGAATGCTGCACTGCAGTCTGTGAAGCAGAGCAAAGTTAGGTGTGTCCCAAAATTTGTGGGTTAGCGATCCTTCCAATGACAGCTGGGACCGAGTCACCAAGTGTGCACTGGTGCTGGATATCCCTCCCAAGCTCCTGCTCTGACTCCCACAACACGGCTGCGTCCCACTCACAGCATCCCATGCTTGGGTCAGGAGCAGGTTGCTCATCTTGCCCAAGTTCACAGAATAGCAAAAAATAAGATTCAAGTAAAGGCCTCCAGCTCAACACCTGTGTTCCCAGCCATCCTGAGAACTTTAAGCTATTTGGAGCAGGTGATTTTCAAAAGCCATGCTCTAGTGTTCATGGCAAGATCAGCCCTTTCTGGGTGGCAGAGCAGGAGCACCCAGACCTCGCTGTGATGGAGGGTGTTGCAGGGGACATGGGGAAGGAGTCACACCTGCTCTGCTGAGTGGACCGTGAGCATATGCTGGAGGGGAGGGGCTGTTTCTCTTCATTCACCCCACTGATGCCAAAGGTTTCCTCACTGCTCACTCACTCTCCATGCTGAGCACCTCCCCTCAGCTAACATCTCTCTCTCACACACACACACACACCACACAGAGGCACTCATGCAAGTGAGATGGACATTCGTGACCAACACCAGGACCCACCATCGTGCTCCACTGGTCAAAGTGGGGAACAGGAGTGAGGGGATTGGACAGTCCTGAGGGGTCAAGGGAGAGACCTGGAGTCTGAGATATGCAAACGGAGACACAAACGGGACGGGAAGCACTTGAGGACCAAGGGGACCGAGGGGATCCTCCACTCCTTCCCCTGGACTCCCGGTGCCACAGCTGCCATGCTGCTTGCTGCCTGGCCTGCGCCAGCGCCTCTCGGAAGAGCTGCAAATGCTTCACACAGACACGCGGCCGCAGCCTGGTGGTTTGACATCACACCCCGACGCTGAGCCCCACGGCCTCCCCACACCCTCCCTTCTCCGGGCTCCCTTTCCTCTTAGTGTTTTTCTGGCCTTGGATTTTGCCGTGGAATGAACTATATCCTCTAAACAGTCATACACCGAAGCCATGTACCCGTAGGATGGCCTCAGTAAGGTTTCTAGCAGCAAGACCTGCCGCTGTGGTCAATGGATGCAACTCGTCCTCTAGAAGCTATGACGGCGAAGTCCACGCTGGCAGTACATCAGTCAGGGAGGGGGGCGGACAGCGCTCTTAGGACTTGGTGAACCACACCTCATAGCACCTCACGTTCTTCTGGCCACACAGGCAGCAGATGTAACAGTGGCTCCTTCTCCAATTGTAAGCACAGTGGAGGGAAAGATCCAAACCTTCTGTGTCCATCTGTAGTTCTAGGAAAGAAATTAGGGTCTCTCTGAGTTACTGTGTCATCTCGCAAGATTCTGGCACCAAAAAACCTCCAGAGAAAGAGCAGCACGTTCATCCGCTATATCCAGTCTTCATGTGTCGCAAGCACATCGCCCTAGCACCTGGGCACTTGACAGTAAGCATTATTTCTTGGGGAGCAGAGAGTTGGCTGCAGCAGGGCTGCCTGAGGCTGGACTCGGCTGCAGGGTGGGGTCAGGTTTGCCAGGCTGTCTTCATTCTCCCATCGTTCCCCAGCAAGAGTGAAGGACACACAGGGCAAGCCCAGAGGCCAAGGGCGTCATGGACCTTCGCTCTGAACCTCGGGTAACGCAAACCATGTTAGCCACCCACAGGGACAGCGTGCTGCCCAACGCCCATCAGGGCAGCTCGTGTGGCCGAGCCCCTCGTCATCAGGTGGGAAATACACAGGAGAGGGTAAGGGAACGAGCGCCTCCTTCACCGTGACCTAACTCACCATGAGGACATCAGCTCCCTCACAAACAGGGCAACAGGCCAGTTGCCAGACTTTGGGGATAAACTTCAAACCCAAGCCGATAGCTTTCCAAAGTTTTGTGCATTTGTTTTTTGAGACAAAATTGCACTGTGTATCCCAGGCTGGCTTTGAACTCAGTATGTATTCCAGGCAACACAGCGATTCTCCGATTCTCCCACCTCTGCTTCCTAAGGGCTGGGATTACAGGCATGTACCACATGCCTGGCCAGCGTTTACATTCTTTTCACCTTGTCCGGTGCCCTCCAAGTAACAGAAAGGAAACTACAGGGAAACAATGTGATACTGGCAATAGCAGTACTAGACTGGAGACACGAGGTTGTGAGCTAGGCGCTGGGAAGAAGGGATGTCCAAAGGTGGGAGCACACATAAAAGCTAATTTATAATCATCTGTTCCATCTACTTAAAAGCTATAGCATAGTGACCCTAGTTAATAATGTCCTAAATATCTCAAAATTGCTGCAAGAGTTGATTCTAAATATTCTCACCATAAAAAATAAAGTAGGTGAAATAATGAAAAGGTTAACTTGTTTAAATTAGTCTTTATACAATATGGAAATATAACATAACATTGTGGCCAATAAACATAAATTACCACTAGTTGATTTAAAATAAAGAGTAAATTTTAAAATAGTGGAGAGAGAGAATGTTTATGAAGCACTGCACTGTGGCAAGAAAGGAGGTGATCTCCACCTGCTACTGTCAGGGACTCCGGCAGAAATGAAGCTACTCCGTGCAGGCTGCGTAGTGTCCTGGGTCCTCTTCTCATGGAGCCCCAGGGCATAGTGCAGTGCTGCCTAGGTGACTTTCAGTGAAGACAGGGCTGGATCGGGGTTAGACAGTGACCACCTGCGCAGACGCACCCAGACACCGTCCAACCAGTCCTCTGCAAACAAGCAGCACACATGCCCACCTCGCTGAAGTCACTTCCACCACAGAAACGAGGTCAGCCAAAGAGACAGAAGACCGCTGACCTTTGTGCCCTGGCCATGAAAGGCAGCTGAAGCCCTCGACCCTCCCAGCACAGAGCCCTTGGACTCTGCCCCAGCTCAGACCTGTTTCAAAGCAAAGCAGGAGGGGATCCGAGGACATGATTCCACCTCCTGTTACCACTGGAAACTGAGAATTCACTGGATCAGATGAGCGGAGAGTGGCTGAATTCACTCCATGAGTGAGTATTCACCTCATGTATGTAAGAAAAGAAAGTTTAGTCATGAAAAGAATGTAATGCACATCAAAAAGATGTTTTCTTTTATTAAAAATAACTCTGAGTATCAGGTGTTTTGTCTCAACACGAGAAAATTAACCAAGACAAATATCATTTTGTATAATATCAAAAAGAATAAAATACAGTAACACTTTGGTTTATAAGACTTCTGTTCATGAACAATACAATTCCCAAACAGAAGCATGCAGCAGAATTTTACTTCCATTTGAAAACTCCACTCCTGGTGATAAACATAGCCATGACCATCTCCCTCAAAATCTTAAAATGGATTAAGTTTGTGAACTGAGGTACCACTGTACTTAAAAATAAACTTAACCAAAAAAAGTGAAAGACTTACTCACCAGAAACTATAATACAATGATTTAAAAATGTTTTTGAAAGATGCAAATGTTTTTAAAACTTGCCGGGCACGGCAGCACACACCTGTAATCTTAGTGCCCTGCAAGGTTTAGGCAGGAGTATCACAAGGTCTAATTCAGCCCAGGTAACTTGGTGACTCAGAGACCCTATCTCAAAAGAAAAAAATTTTAAAAGGCCAAGGACTTATCTGTGTAAGGGCTCAAGTTCAATCCCCAGGACTGAGAACAACAACAAACCCTCATGCTCATGGGTCAGGACTGGAAGAACCAATAGTGTTAAAATGTCTATACCAGCCAAAGTGATGCACAGATTCCAAGCCATTCCCATGAAAATCACAGCGTCACTTCTGAAAGAAATAGAAAAAATAATCCTAAAATTCATATGGAAAAACAGAAGATCTGGACTAGCCAAAGACAACTTGAAAAAGAACAAAGCTACATGAGTCATACTTCCAGGTTTCAAGATATATTACCAGGCTACAGTAATTAAAGCAGTCACACACACAGGTAGACACAGAGAGGAACCACAAAGAACATAGGGACAAGAAATAAGCCCACACATTTTGCCAGCTAAGCTTCAACGGTGGGGCTGGGGATGAAGCTTGAGGTAGCTTAGGGCATGGCCTAACGTGCACCAGGCCATGGGTTCAGTCTCCAGCACTGCAAACAAAGGAAAAAGGACAGTCTTTCCAGCAGATGGTAATAGGTTCACGCACAAATGGAGATACCAGGCCATCCTACACTAAGCAAAAAACAGCAACTCAAATGCATTAAAGACTTAAATGTAAATCTGAAACTATAAATTTCCTAAAATATAAATGCACAAATCCTAACCCTGATCTTAGCAAAGATTTCCTGAATACAATACAGGAAGCACAAGCAACAAGGCAAAAGCAGACCACGGAGACCATATCAAACTGGAGACTCTTCCACACACACAGGAGTCAGTCAACAGCCTGGGGGTGAACCTGCCAAAGGCCCGCCCCTAAAAGTGAGGGACTCCCGCAACTCGATAGCTGACCAATAAATAAATAACCCAATTAAAGCCCAAGCATAGGAGTTGCTCAGACATTTCTCCAGAGGACATGTATAAATGCACAAGTACCACACAAAAGCTGTCAAGTCTCAGGGAAATGCAAATTGAACACCAGGAGCATCATATATGAGCCTGGACAGCAAGTGTGAAGAAAGTCTAATGCTGGCCAGGATCTGGGGGACTGGGACGTCTACATGCTGTGAGCAGGGACGTAAGGTGGTGCAGCCACTGTGGAAAACTGTAGAGACCTTCCTCAAGAAATTAAAAATAAAATCACCATGTGATTCGTTGATCCCACCTCTGGGTATATACCCAAAATAGCTGAAATCAGATCTCAAAGAAATACTGACACTCTTGTGTTCATTATTCACTGGGCCAAGAGATCTGGAAACATCAACAAGGATTCATTAACAAATAAATGGATAAAGAAACTATGATATAGTGATTCAGTGAAATATTATTGAGTCTAAAACAGAAGGAAAGTCCAGCACTTGTAAAAGCACAGTCAATCCCGGAAGACACTGTGCCGGGGGTGGGGGGACCACTTACAAGATATGTGCGAACTGGTCTAACTCTGAGAAGCCGAAGTGGCCACGGCAGGAGGGCGGGGCAGGGGTGAGAGGTTGTTGTGCAGTTGGTTTAAAGTCAGTTGTGTAGTGGAGTAAGTCCGGTCACCTGCCACACAGCACAGAGCCTGGGTTAATGCAGGGGGAGGGAACCACCAGAAAATTCCATTGTCTAGGTCATTCTCGCATTAAGCTCTCTTGTCACAAAAACAATGTCCCAGTAATGGGACTCCAGGGAGTTCCTGGGGTCACTGTTTGGACCCGACTGTGGAGACAGCATCCCAAGTTGCACACTCATCAAACTCATGCTGATCCAAACTCATGAGACGGTGTCCATTAAATATGTGCGGTTTTGTGGATTCCAATTATACCTCAACAAAGCAATAAAAATGTAATCTGCAAAAATCTTAATGCTTATGCTCAACGTCCATAAGGACACTGCAAAATAAATACATGACCCTGCTGGGAAACTTGCGTCTTCTTTTGGAGTGGGATTGGACCATTTGCAGATATTCATGCTTTCATACAATAATTCTCCCCTTATTGGTGGACCCCCTAAAAATAATCAGAGATTTACACAAATATGTTTCACAATGACGTTTGTTCTCTATGGTCCTACGTACATTGGAAATACTAATAATGTTACAATAAAAACATTAACAGTAAACATTGGCAGTGATAAAAATAACAAACTTCATGACAAAGAATGCATAAGCTGGGGCTCTGGGGCCGAGCTCTCACCTGACGTGTGCAAGGCCCTGCCCCCGAAAGGCTACATGGATGGCACAGCCACACCTTGGAACACTGCAGCCCCGAATCCAGCTAAGGACGGCTGTCCATGTCTCCCCATGTCTCCGAGGCCCTGCACTCTTCCTGCTACTTGCCAGCTCTGATACACAGGGGCGTGGCCTCCTGGAGACATGTGCCACATCCTCATTCCTGGAGCTTACGAAGATGTTCTTCCATAACAAAAGGGGCTTTGCCACTGGGATCCAGCCAAGGGCCCTGAGTTTGGCAATCATCCTCAGTTACCCAGGGAGGGGGCAGGAGGGTCCAAGTCAGATGTGAGAGGGAGCAGACATCATAGCAGACAAAGACCTGGAAGGGGCCACCAGCCAAGGAGCACAGGCAGCTTCCAGACACTGGAAAAGAGAAAGTCATAGAAGCCCCAGAGGTCTCCTGGAGGAGGGACAGCCCTGCAGCCTCCTGCTTCTGGCTTCAGGCTCCAAACCTGTGAGATACATCTCTGTCCTGCTGAACTATTGCACCTAGTCAGCTATGACCCAGAAACCAAGGCACACTCCAGACATGGCCCCCCCAGGCCTCCAGCCTCCCAGCAGAGAAGCCCTGCTGACTCTAGCCCTGGGCACCCTCTGTGGACATGCTCTCCAAGCCCCTGAGGTCACCTGCAGGAGATCACGTGGCACTGGGTGGGGACATCCAAGATGCCAGCCTGGCAGTGGGCATCCCTCCCCTCAGGGCAGCCCGCCAAGGGCAGCGCAGGACCTCGACATGACTGCACTGAGCAGACCCCACTCCCGGAGGCATGAAGGTGTGAAGGTGTCTACGCCTTCAGGCACAGAGTGATTTGTTCTGCACCAAAAGTAACTGACACACCCCTGAAGGAACCTCAGATTATAACCCTAAACAGGGGTGTTGCCTTTGGGCTGGCGCGTGCACACAGACGAAGCCAGGTCACCCATTGACATCACTGTGGTCTGCGTGCTGGATGGGGAACTTAAGATCCGTGGCTTTTCTATTTCCAGAGTCATTCGGTGGCTGGCCATTTTTGTGGTAAGGCAAACGTTTCTCTCTCATGAGTCACAGTTACGTCCACGTGTGTCACGCACCACGGGGCTGTGTGAACAGGGACGTGCAGGCACACATGTGCAGGCAGAAGACAGGCCAGGGTAGGCAGGCCGAGGGCACACGCACCTCTGTCCAGGCCCTCACCTCTCCAGCCGCTCCTGACACAGCTGCAGCTGGCAGGCAGCTGGGCGGGACTGCGCTCTGGGGCAGGGACACTCGGCCATCGGAGCCCTCCCTGATGGGGGATGGAAAGCCACCTCTTTTGGAGCTGCCATTTCTCTGCCTAGAATCCACTGTCCTGGCTCAATCTCAGAAGACACTTGGCTGGAACAGGTCAGGGTGACGCGAGCCAAGCAAGAGGGTGGAGAGCTGAGTCTCAGACGACGTGGCCCCAGCGACAACGGTCCCTGGAGAAAGCGACATCCCCATGTCACAGACGGCGGGCACGAGAGGCACAGGGTGACAGGCTCACTCCCACTCTTGGGACAGCAGGGCTGCCTGGGCACACTACACCGAGGAGGACGCGGTCTGGAGCCCCACAGCAGCAGGCACCCCGCAGGCCGTGTCCCCAGGCCCTGTCACAGCGCAGTGGCTCACACAGCCCATTAGAAGACCTGTCATTCCCAGCAGATGGTGCCCACGGGGGGACCCCCACTTACAAGCTGGGTTTGTCTGTACCCTAACCGTGGAGGGAGGCAGCGTGGGGTGGGGGCAGCCTCCGGAGTGCGCTGATGACAGGCGCCTGTCTCTGGCCTTCCCACAGAGGCCCCTGGTGGGTAAGCCTTCCCTTCCTCACAGGGGTCAGAGGGCTGGGGCTCTTCTCAGAAGGACAGAGGAGAATCATTAAAGGGAGGAGGATGAAAGGACAGAAGGCCAGCCTCTTCTCTCCTAATGGGTGCATCCCGGAGGGGTCGCACACCTGGCTCCCTAATACCTGCTGCTATTTGATTAGCACTTCCCAGAGAGACGGGGATGCGGCTGAGGGTGTGTGGGGGGGGAGACAGACGCAGCAGACATCTGACTGTGACCGGCAAATTCACGGTGCACAACCTGAAACCTGTCAGTGCTGCGCTGGGAAGAACAGATGCTTAAAATCCTCATGTTTTGAGTCCCTCAAGCTTATTTCCTTCAAACACAGATTCACTAAAATGTCATACTGCCTGGCACGATGCTTTCTGTTGGGACTGGTTTGGGATAAAATTCTCCATTACATGCAACACACACACACACACACACACACACACGTGTGGCACAGGTTCTCGGATTTTCAGTCAACAAGCGATAAACTGCATTTGCACCCACACACCCTCTCCTAACACCCCATCCGGTAGCATTTCCACGTTTCGAGGAAGGAAATCAATAGCCATAATCTGTGAGGGACTCCTGGGGTGTGGGGTTTTTTTTAATCACACTGCCAATGGAAGAAAAAATAAAATCCCCCTATCTTCTTAGAGCAAAGGTCGTTCTTTTGGTATAGTCACACGGAAATCGTGACACTGTTACTGGAGGGACAGTTTTAGGGGGAAGCGGAGAGAAGGGAACGTGTCCACTGAGACAAACGGGAACTGTGTCTACACACAGGTTTTTCACTGCTCAGTCCCATCTTTGAGCGACGCAAACAATGGCCAGTACACGAGCACAAACTCCCCACTACCCGCGTGATCCAAACCCATCTGACTGTCCCAAGGTACGGCCAGTTGGAACACTTGCTTCTCAGAGAGGAAAACCAGTCTTTCTTCTTCTTGCAGCCCAAGAAGACACGGTGCCTACACCCTGAAATTTAGAGCAATGCCACTGCTGACTTTCTGCCCAAGAAGGAAATATGATTCTTTGTTGCTGCTCTTATTTATTGCAGACCTTGTCTGGAATCCGGTATTGAAGCCGCGCTTGACAAGTAGCCGCCTTGAACTTTCCCGCTGATCAATGCTGGTGCTGCCACTGCATGAAAGAGCAGCTTCCCGGGCAAGAGAGGAACCACTGTCACCGGGGACTGCGCCTTTAAAAAATGGCCTGGCCCTGCACGCCTGAGCTTCCGGCCACGTCCCACCCCCGCCCACGGGGCCAACATGCCTGAGCCTGGAAAGTGGGGCATTAGGAGAAGGTGAGGGAAAACCAAAGCCCAAGTCCTGCTCGCCGAGAGACGGCTGCGGGCTGAGCCCGGGTGGGGACGTGAGGCCACGATACAGGGAAAAGACAGGGACCATCTTTCTTCCCAGCAGACTGACAAATAAAAAGTTGCCTTTATTTTCCTGTGCAAATAAACTTTAGTTTAGGGATTGTAGCAGCGAGTTGCTGTCCCATAAAACAGGTTTTATCCGCTGCAGTGACAACCCTAACGCAGGAGAGGTACGTCGCAGGGCAACTGCCATCCTTTCCATTATTTTTGTCAATATTTTAGCTGCTCTGTGGGGAGAATGCAGGAGAAAGCTAGACGGAAGCTACTGAGCATGAGGGCCAGGAGAAAGAGTTCAGCCTGGCTCCCGGGCAGTTGGCAGAAAGCGTGTAGCCCCGGCACCAGCTGGACGGGTCCCCAGAACCCGAGCTGGCCGAAAGCTCCCCGAGGGGCGCCCATGGGGGAAGCAGGCGCTGGGAGGAATACAGCCGTGAGACAGGCACAGTCACCATGGATGGAAGCCAAAGCCCCCTCAGGACCACAACTGGTACCCACAGCCTGTGAGTGCCAAGGACCTGACATGACCGGAGACCCCCTGCTGTGAGGGGGCTCAAGACCCAGATCCGGCCTTGGCAATGGAGCCCAGCTGCCCTCACCTGCCCTCCCTCCCAGGCAGTGAGCACCCCAACGCTTCCTCACCTACAAGGGCTGCTCAACCCTCCCCGGGATGTGCCCTGCACCCTCAGCACAGCCCCTGCCCCCCACCTGCACTGTCCCTCTCACATGAATAACCGACCAAATGAGCAAACATGAAGCGGAGGCTTCAGCTCCTGCCCTGGAGCTGACAACCACCCTGCAGACACCCAGCACCCCCCTCCCACAGGAGGCACCCTGGGGACCCTCTGGGCTCTGTCCTTGGTCAATGAAACCACCCAGAAGTGTCACGCTCCCCACCTTGCCTGCTTCCATAAACACTACTTCTCTAGCTCTGGCCCTGGAATTCTGGGCCCAAGCTGCACAGCCCTAGACCGGGGGCAGAGGGAAGCACAGCCCTGCTAATAAGCCCTGGCCTCAGGCTCACACTCATCTTCCAGCTCCCCACACACCTGGCCGCCATCCCTGTCCTTGCCTGGTCCTCACAGCCAGACCCCAAGCTCAGGCCCCCTGCTGCATTCCCATCCTGTGCAGCTGGTCCTGCCTCAGCAACCCACTGAACCACGGAACTTCCACAGAGAGACTTCCGGGGTCACCCCGGCAACCCCTGCATTCAAGGGAACCAAAGCCTGCTTTCAGCATGTGCTGAAAAGGTAAAGAGAAATTACGTTCCTCAAAGAAACAAATTGTCATGTGTAAGATAAATGACATATTACACAGAAATGAAGCTGTTTAAATTGGGGCTTCTGTACTTTAGTACAAGTCCTACAATTTATGGCAACTCTATATAGTTCTCCACATCGCTGTAGCAATCAAGCCTGTTGTCCAGTGGGTATAGTGTCACCTCCTTGAGAATCTAAGAGTCACATTTATGTGACCACCATGTCAGTGGCCAAGGACAACAGGTGGCATCTCTGCAGCTGATCTGCCCAAGTGAACAAGGAGCCAGCAGTGTCATGGACACACTGATGGTGACTCCTGACAACTGCTCAGAGTGCCCATCAGCATCTCCTGGGCACCACCATGAGCTCAGCTGTGCATCAGAGCTCGCTCCTCAGAGCTGCCCTTGTGCTGTGCATGGCTATGGGGACACCAGGACAGCCAGTCTGCAGCATGGGCCCCAGACCCCTGACCTGGCCCGGCCACACTCCATCCACCTGCGCGGCTCTGCTCCTTCACTGCACTGGCACAAACCGGAGGCAGCTGCTGGATGGAGGGCTCTCTGCAGTGTGGCTCTGGACACACGTGAGAAGGTGAAAGGAGGTCCTGCTCCCTGGAGAACCTCACGATCAGGAGAGCAGGAGCCTGGAGCCCTGCTGGTCTCGGCGCTGAGATCCCCCTCAGGTCTGATATTCCAACAGGAGCCCTGGATGCAGAAGCATCTGCGCTGTAGCGTTCCCACCCTGAGACACAAAACAGCACTTCTGCAAAGCCCAGAGAGCGTTATTTTTACTGGAAAGACTTGAAGCAGCCAGTGTTCATGTGTATCATTAGTTTCATTCTATTGCTTAGCAAATGCAAATTCTATTTATTTCCTCTTCGTGTTTCCACCACCAACATTAATTAACTTGTAAAAGCTGCAGTTTCTCATTTCTTCCATTTAACTGTGTAATTGCAAATGGTGTAAACCACGGAGGCTTCTGTTAAACCTCACTGTCAGGGCAAATGATGCCCCGCAACAACAGGTGTCAGTCTCCTCTGGGCACCTCACTGGGTACTATCTTCAAAGTATAAACTGGGACAGCAGGAAGGTTTTGAGCTCTAGAAATTTTAATATCTACAGTGCCCATCTATTGCTGCCTAAGCTGGGGGTCTAGTCATAAAAGTCATTTTAGACAGAAGTATCTCCCTGAGCAATGCGAGCTTTAGCTGAGAAAACCAAGCACCCCCAAGGCTGTGGAGGCCGGAAACTGTCTAGCAGGAGGAGGCCAGACTGAGCTGGCCCCTGCCTCTCGCTTCTCTTCGGCAAGTGAAGACATGAGGTTGGCGCACATGATGCACTCACTAAAGCTGAGACACAGGACACAAGAAAGTGCCCTGGGGGAGCACAGAGCAGAAGACCCTGGCCGACAGGCTGGGAGAAGCCAGGCTGGAATCTGACTGCAGAAGGCCCACTTCTCTGGAGAGGGTGAGGCCCGGAGAAGGGCAGCTGTCAACACGGCAGGTGTCGGGTGAGGGCGGGGAGAGGACCGGGGACCCAGGGTGCTGTGCTAGACTGGAGAGGTGCTCTGTGGTGCTCGGGAGAAGCTGCAGCATTTGGGGAAGTCGTTCTCCTGTGACGCAGTACTGTCTGCTGCTGAATGACCTCAACGCAGGGACGTCTCTGTTTCATTCCCCTGTGGAAACCATTTCACCCCCTGTGCGCATCTCTGGCACAATGTGTGCTGAATCCATCAGCAAATGTCTTCACCACACTGTTCACAGCAACAGAAAACAAAAACTTGAGATTCTCCATTTCTAACTTTTTTTGTACTAGGGACTGAACATGGGGCCTTTACACTGAGCCACATCCTTGGGTTATTTTGTTTGGGGATTTTTGTTTTTATTTATTTATTTTTTAACACAAGGTCTTGCTAAGATGCCCACGCTGGACTCAAACTCATGATCCTCCTGGCTCAGTCTCCCAGAGTGGTAAGACTGCAGCTGTGTACCACTACGCCCAGCTCTGACATTTTCTAAAGAGGAAAATGAAGACCACTTTGCTGCATCCTCAAGCCAGCATCTGCCCCAGGCAGCTCCCACCTGTAGGCCTGGCCCTCTCCATTCCAAAGCCTGCACTTGCCCCCAGGCAGCTCTGTCCCACACCTGCTTTTAACCCTCAGCTGTCTCGGACCCACGTAGCCCACCATCCTCCTGCATCCCCTCCTGGTCTGGCAGAAGTCTACCTTTAAGCACACCACCTCAAACACAAGTTTACCTGCGAGTGCCTCATCACTCGGGCACAGCTGGACCTGGCCTTGCCTTCCTGGGCCTGGCTGGCTCCAACACGAACCCACCTCCCAGGGCCATGTGGCCACAGGGGCTGCCTCAGCCTGAAGTCCTTCACCTCCTCCTTCCACACCACCAGGACACAAAGGCCAGTCTCTCAAGCCTCTGAGTGCAGCGTTCCAGGACGCTCCTCCCAATCTGGTGGAAATGGCTCTGGGTCACAACCTTCCCGACACCATATGGACGCAGCTTTGCACTTTCATCAGGATTGTCAGACTGGCTGAAGTTTGGCCTTCTTATCAAGGTGGCCACAAAACTGTTAAAACAATGGTTTTTTGGTTTTTGTTGTTGTTGTTGTTGTTGTTGGGGTTTTTTTTGTTTTGAGACAGGGTCTCACTTTGTAGTTCAGGCTGGCCCTGAGCGCAGCCTCCAACTCACATCACAGCAATCCTCCTGCCTCTGCCTCCAAAGTGCTGGGATGACAGGCATGAGCCACCATGCCCGGCACTGTGGTAGGTGGTACTGGTTGCTGCTGGGCATGAGTCTCCACACCCAGTATGTATGTTACCGGGGGATCAAACCCAGGCCCTTGCACTTGCAAGACAGGCGCCAGAACCACTGAGTTAAACCCCCAGCCCCTGTTAAAACAATTGTATAGCAAGTGTAAGTTAAGTAGCATTAAGTAGGGGCTATATATAAGAGAGCTTGAAGTTTCATCAATAATAGGTGCTGAATTCCAACTTCCACTTAAGATATAGAGAGATGGAAAGAATATCTTCACCACCATTAAAATAAAAGTAAAGTGGATAACATTCAATAATTTGAATCGTGATTTTACGTATTATGAAAATTAGGTCGCATCATCTCACAGAAGTTGAGCCATCATCCTCAAAGCTGTGAGAGCTAGGGCTGCAGTGTGACGGGAGCCTGAAACCCCAAGACAGGCAGGCACCTCCCAGAAGAGGGGCCGGAGCCCACACAGTGAGGTCGAAGCATTCTCCAACCTCTGTATCCAGCGGCTAATGGCTGCGAGTAAGTGTGCACAAGATAAAAGGACCCCTGAGAGCCAAGACTGGGGAAGCGCACCCCATCACAAGCTGCCCTCTGCTGGCACTGGGTGCTCTACAGACACAGAGCAGGAGGCCGGACAAAGCCTCGGGTCTCAGCCAGGAAGCTCATGAGGTCAGCCCAGTCTTTTCTCCTATTTCCCCACAGAACAAAAACTTCAGACTTTTGGAGAAAAGCCAGAAACCCAGTTGCCTCACACGTACAAATGAAGACCCGTGCAGCTGGAGAAGCCCTGTCCCTGCAGGCACAGAGTGTTAGTTACTGGCTGGCTGCTGCAACAGAATATTCAACACCTTAAACTGAAAGGAGGAGAGGTTTAATTTGACTCAGTTCCACCAGGCTTCGCCCCGGGGTGGTTGCTTCACAATGCCAACAGTGTGGCAGAAGAGTCTGCTGCCCAACCCATGGCAGCCAGGAAGCAGAGAGAGGGTCCCTCAACGCAAATCCCCCCAAGTGACAACTCTCCAACAGGCCAGGCCTCCCAATGGTACTTGCAGCCATGAACTCTAATGGAGGAGCCACAGAGGAGAGAAGAGCTGCCTGATCCCAACACCTTCCAAAGCCCACTTTTGAACCCGACTTCTGGGGACATTTCAGTGCAAACAGTAAGATTCCATCTCCGAACCCCAAAAGGTTCACATCCCTTTCACTTTGCAAAATGGACTCTCCTTTATGTGCTAGACGGAGGTCAAGCTGGGTACTACTACAGCTCCTTCTGTGTCATCGTAAGAGGCTGTGTAGCCTTCATACGTCCTAAGAGAGACGCATGACTAGGTAGGAGGATGTTGATCGCACACCTGTTCCAAACTGTCCTGATGAAATCCACATTAATGTGATGACGCCTAATCTACTAAGCAGGTGTCAACAGGGATTTATTCTGAGCAAGCGGCGAGCTGCACATCACAGAAACAAACGCAAGCACACCACACTCTTGGTGGGCTAAGTGACTTAAATGGCCCCCCCAACGCTTAGAAAATTCAAAAGTGGCCAAGTAGCGTCCCTTGCTCCATCAGTTAGTGAGGTAAGGCCAAACGTTTCTGATGCCAGTGAGACTTTGTGTTCACCATCACCTCTGACAGGAAACACATCCCGGAATCTCTGGATTCACGAGCAGTGCGACAGAGTCCCCAGGGACCAGCTGCTCTCACGAGGTGGGATACGTATGAAGGCTGCGTGAGCACACGGCATTGTGAAGCAGGCCTGCCACTATTCCTATACTAAAGCGATTACGATCTCAATAGACTGCATTTGCAGGGACAAAGGGCACACAATAGTCTAATGGCCCACTGTGAATAATAATTTAATTAAATTACTAATTCAATGTATTCTGGATGTAGGGGCATTACATGACAAATATTGGGAAATAGCTTAGCAGCATCAGTAGACAGGGGAGGCCTAGGTGACACTGCGTGGGCTGCCTGGGAAGCAGCAGAGACTGTTGGGTGTTGGCTAAAGACTAGAGCAAAGGTACTGAGAGAGGAAATGAAATAAGACATCAAGCAAAGAAGGGGAAACTATGTCGACAGGCAGGACCCGTACAGGTGCAAAAATTATTCACAGTCTTTGTTGGGAATTATGTGCTCAAGGAGGCACAAAAGGAAACTAGGTTGCAGGAACATGGAGATGAACCTGCTGCTCAGACAGGGCAGGCAGAAGTAGAGCTAGAGAACGCAGGGCAAATCCACCAGGAGTGGAGGATGCTTCCGTGTGACTTGCTATAGGGAAAGCCAAGTGAGCTCGAGGCTCAGAGTGGAGACACCCCACCGCTGCAGTCACAGGTACTGACCACATCTCCGGAAGGAGCCCTCAGAGACAAAGACTACACAGACAGCAGGTGCTGCCAGATCTGAAAAAGCCCAGGAGAGAGAATTCCATTCTCCAAGACACACGCTCACCTGCTGCAGCCCCATTGGAGGAATCCACTTCAGCAAACCAAAGCAATGAATGATGAAGACAACTGAAGCGGACAAAGGATGGCTAAACCGGATGTCTTCAAGTTCCCTTTCTGTCTTAAGACCTTGGTTCAAAGATGCCTTCGAGGGCCGGGGAGTTAGCTCAGTGGTTCCGGCGCCTGTCTCGCAAGCGCAAGGACCCGGGTTCGATTCCCCGGTAACCACATAACAATACTGGGCGTGGAGACTCACCCCAGCAGCAACCAGTAGCACATACCACAGTGCCGGGCGTGGTGGCTCACGCCTGTCATCCCAGCACTCGGGAGGCAGAGGCAGGAGGATTGTGATGTGAGTTGGAGGCTGAGCTCAGGGCCAGCCTGAACCACAAAGCGAGACCCTGTCTCAAAAAAACCTTAAAAAAAATAGATGCCTTTGAACATGAACATGCAAACAAATACAGATGGTCCCTACTTAACAATGGTGTGATCACAATGGTCCAACTTTATAACATACAAAAAAGTAATACTTGTTCAGTAGAAACCAGGCTGCAAATTTTCAATTTTAATCTTTTCCTAGTCCAGCAACATGTGGTACCCAGAGACAGGAAAGGCTCAGGATCGACAGCTCCTGAGTCCTAAGGGTTCACAGAGGACACCCCGCATACAGCGGCCCTTCACAGCTGGCACAATAGGCAGCTAACATTCAGGACAAACAGTGTCTGTTATCAAGCATGCACAGACATTTCCTGTCAGTATTGGTCAAGCAATACACAACCATTATTCACACAGCATCCATATTGTCTCGGGGACTGAAATAGGTTTAGAGGAGGGTGTGCAAGTATATGCCATTTTAGGTCAAGGACAGGAGCATCGGAGGCCTGGGGTCCCCTGGGGAGTCCTGCAGCCCGTCCCCTGCGGCGGGGCACCCGCAGTGCTGCTCAGCTACGGCTCGGTAGACTAGCTATACAAATGCACTTAGAGCATTTCAGTTACAGTGGGTTTGTCACAGTGCAGCCAGCCCCAGCCAGAGATCGATGTAGTGACACTGACCTTGTAAGTCCCTCCTCCACTCAGTGGTGATCTGTGGGGGATTCTGCAGTCTCCAGGGGGCCCAAAGGCAAAGTTGAAACCACTGGAAGTCACCTGAAAGACGTGTCCCTCTCTCCCCTCTTAAAGAGATCCAGGGAGCTTGGGGAGAAGAGACTGTGTAAAATCTGGAGAGGGTACAAACATGAATCTGAGCTGCTCAAATTAATCCAGGAGGGCAAACATCCTCAAAACAAACACCCAGGACCCGTGTTTACCCACCCAAGCACCGCTTGCTCTTCTTTAATTAAATTCCTCTGGCTGACAGAGAATAGTACACAGTTCCGTAAGTGGTACTCTCCTCTGCGCATCTGTGGGGCACCAGGGCCTCCACTCCTGTCCAATGACAGACCTCACCAGTTTTGAAAGAAATAAAGCAAGCACAGCTGGAAAGCCTTTTCTCCTCCTCTCACATCCTGCTCCTCTGCCTGGTCACCTCAGATAACTCTCATCCCAAGAACTTGGTTTTATGCTTCCAGCACACATTGCCAAACATGAACTTCAGTTTTTACAGTGGCATATACCAACCCGCGTTCACACTGCTGCAGCGCAGTAATCCTCTCACCATGAGGAATTCCAGCAACCTGGTCCAGAAGGAGGCAGCTGAGCTTGGTCGTGCCAGGTGTTCTGGGGATTCTCAAGCACTGGGGAGCCACTCAGCACTGGTGTCTTGGACTGGGATCCCATAGACCACTGTCCACGTGGAATAGCCCAAGGGGCCACAGGCAGCATCAGGCAGGAAGTGAGGAGCTGGTGGCAGCAAGCCCTCTGTCCTTCCACTCTAGCAGCCACTTTCATGATTTTTTCTTACTTCTGTGAAAAGTGTCCTTGGAATTCTAATAGGAATTGAATCAAATCTGGAGCTTGCTTAGAATTATGTGGACATTTGGCTGTGTTCCTTCTTCCAGTCCTAGAGTGTGGGCTGTCTTCCACTAATTTGTGTCTCCTTTAATTTATTTCATCAATATTTTAAAGTCTACAGGGTACAGATGTTTCACCTCATGGGTTAAATTTGTCCTAAGTACCTTATTCTTTTTGATGCTACTTTATGAAATCATTCTTAGTTTCTTTTCAAAGTAGTTCATTGTTAATATACAGGAACATGCCTGATATCTGGGTTACTGTTGCCTCTTGAAACTTTTAAATTCATTTATCAGTCCTAACAGTTTTAGGGAGGTCTGCAGGGTTTTTTACATATAAGATCATGCTAATTGCAAATGGAGACTATTTTATTCTAATTTGGATACTTTTTTCCCTTTTTCCTTCTAATTGCTCCAGAGAGGACTTCAGTGTCCTGCTGAATAGAAATGGTGAGAATGGTCACCTTTGCCTGTTCCCAATTTTAAGGGGAAAAGTTTCCATTTTTCACCAGCATGCTATGAGCTATGGACATCTTTTACATGACCTTTTCATGTTGAAATACATTCATCTTGTACCAAGTATTTTTTTTGAAACAAGGTCTCGCTGTGCATTACAGACTAGCCTTGAACTTAGTGGATAGCCCGGGTTGGCCCAGAACTCACAGTGAGCTTCCTGCCTCAGCCTTCTGAGTGCTGGGATTACAGGCTTGTACTGCCACACTCAACTTCTACACTTTATTTTTATCAAGAGTGTTGGATTTTGTCAAGCACTTTTCTGCAACAGTTGAGATGATCTTGTGGTTTTTCTCCTCACTTTGGTTTGTATCTGTTAGACAATTCTTGCATTCCAAGATGAATTTCATTTGGTTCTAGTGTATGAGTTTTTTAAGGATGCTCAATTTGTTAAACAGTATTTACTAATGATTATTAATCATGCTCATCAGGGATGTGAGGCCAGTGTTTCCTTGCAGAATCCTCCAGATCTGGTGCCAAGGAAATCCCAACATGAAATGAATCTTCCGTCCTCTTATGAGCATCTTTGGATCCATCAATACAAATGTTAGAATTTATCCTGTGCATAAATATATGCATAAAACTGTACAGTGATTTCTGCGGTAAAGGTCATAACATTAATACTTATAGACCACTGTATAAATTATCAAGCACCCACTGAGTGGAATATTACATAGCCATTAGAAGAACTGGAGTTACTCTTGGAAAGGGACTTACAGACACACTAAGTTGAAGATGTACGTTATTAGATCCAAAAGGCAAAGAACAAGATGCCATGTATTATTCTGTTTGCATTAAATACATACATACACACTGGCAGAAGACACTAGAAAACTAACAGCAATTATCTTTGGGTTTGCAGAGGATATAAAAGTATACTTCAGTGTTGAGTGTGTGTGTGTGTTTGTGTGTGTGTGGTATACATGCTTTATTTAATGTATAAGGAAGAGTGTGACTTTCTTCTTTTTTGACGATTGACTATTTTCACATTTGAGAAAAGAGTGAGATGAAAAGTTATCACCTGCTCAGTCAGCAGGTGTCACAGCCCAGCTATGGCCCTAGTCTCTATGCTGACACCCAGTAGGGTGTCCTGGCGAGACCCAGCAGTCACGGCTCTTGCTAGAAGCATGGAGCCTGTGTGCTAGAGCGGCCCTCGTGTCCTCAAGGCTCCTCAGGCTCTTCAGGTCCCAACTGGGCACCACGTCAACCCCGGCTCTAACCTCAGGGCTGACGGATAAGACACAGGCAGGTACGGGTCAGGACGCCATCTCCTTCAAATTAGAAAAATAACCTTCTATCCAGACATGAATGCACCTGGGCTGGAGATGCACTGGGCTTACTTTGTGGATCACCTTGTCCATTCCAGCCCTGCACCCTCTTGACATCATGTGTTATGTTCAAGTTCAGAATTAAAGACACTTCCTGAGTGTGCCTTTGCCCTTTCCCCTCCATTCCAGCTGGGGCTGAGAGATCCTGTGGGCCTGTGCAGTATTTTGTCATTGTGATGGAAATGTGTGCTGCCAGATACCTATAGTTTAATTTAGAACAATTAATGTTCTGGTACAGGAGCTGGCAATGCACACTACAGGCAATGGTTACAGAATTAGCTGCAGATCAGTCCACATGAAATCACCCTGAAGATCCCACCAGCACCACAAAGCCAGGCCCTTCCAGCCCTTCCTCCTCGGTGCTCTCTCCCCGCTGTGCTAAGCAAGGCTCCACTGTCCACTTCATAGTGATCGTGAGCACGTGTTTGTTCTTCTAGAGGTTAAGTTGTCCAGCCTAGGGTAGGGGTCAGAGTCAGGCAGAAGGATGCAGAGGATGTGGGGCTGAGCTGTTTCACTCCAAGAATGGAAAGGATTTCTTTCCCAGCCCTGATGTCGACACAATGTGGAAATACGTCACCACACCGGGGTGACTTTCTCCAGGGGAAAGAACCACTCCTGTTCATCTTCCATGTTTATTTGTTCTGACACTGGAAGGGATCTTGTCCCTTCATCACCCTCTGTAAGATCCACCCCACAAGCCGCCTACTTGCTCAGAAGGACTGCACTGGCCAAGCAAGTGACCGGCAGCTCCATACCATGAGTATCCTATAAGCACCTTAAGCAGCTTTTCTGCTATCCAGATGTAAGAGCACCAGCATGACCAGCTCAGCCCCAGGCACCACAAGGCTGGCCACAAGACCAGGAATGAGCTCACGAAGCCTTTGTGGAGGGCACAGTGCTCTGGGTTCAAGTCTAAGCTGAGCAGTGGGGTTAGATATGAATCCATCTTGCCTGAAGTTTCCTCCCAGCCATGGGGATGCTGGAGCTGCCCACACACAGCACAATATACCAGTGCATGGACATCAGCTCACCAGATAACACTTACTAGGCTTTGATTCATAATAATCTCCTACTATTTAGTACACACTGGAAACTGTGTATCAAAACCACCCAGTATATAATCTAGCAAATATGACACCTTTAAAATTGCTTCAACACGATCAGAAAAGCACATCTCTAGGCCCTAAGTAGTTTGCAATCTGATCAGAGTTTACAGATACCTTCAGGAAAATATTCCGGAAAGGGATAACTGGACTATTATTTTTACCTTATTGAAGACTCTCCACACTGTTTTATTGTGGCTTCACTCATACACATCCCTAGCAATAGCAGAAAAGACTTCTACTCAAACTTACCAGCATTTGCTATTCTGTTGTTTTTGTTTTTGTTGTTGTTGTTGTTGTGAAAACAGACATCTCAACTGGGGTGAGGCGGAATCTCATAATAGGCTGATTTGCATTCCCTGATGGCTACTGATATACGCCATTTTTATGCATTTATTGTCCATTTTTATTTCCTCTTTGATGAAATGACTGTTCAAATCATTTGCCCACTTTATTGGATTACTTGATATTTTTGTTGCTGTTGTTTTTATTCTTTATATACAATGGATATTAATCCTCTTCAGGTGAATAATTGGCAAATGTTTTGTCCTACTGTTCAAGTCATCTCTTTACTCTGTTTTTGTCTTTGCTGTCTGCTCTGTTGCTTTGTTTACTGTGCAAAAGATTTTCAGTTTGATGTGATCCCACTTGTCAAAATTTGCTTTTGTTTGCTGCATTATAGGGTCCTACTCAGAAAGGCATTGCCTGACCCACTCATGAAAGTGTTTCCTCTATGTTCTCCTCTAAAAGTTTCAGAACTTTGAGTTTTATACCAAGTCCTGGATACACTTCAAGCTGACTACTGTACAGGGTAAAAGATCCGGATAGAGTCTCATTCCCTCGCATAATGACATCCTGGTTTCCCAGGGCCACTTTCTCTGATGTAGATGCTCGGTGCCTTTGTGGAGAATCAGCTGCAGTTAGTTTTCTCCTTCATTTTTTTCTTTTTTTGACAGGGTCTTGTTTGTAGTTCAGGTTGGCCTGAGATCAGCCTCGAACTCACAGGCATCTTCCTGCCTCTGCCTCCTGAGTGCTGGGATTAGAGGCAGGAGCCACCACACCCAGCACTGTGGTATGTGGTTCTGATTGCTGGTGGATGTGAGTCTCCATGCCCACTATCGTACATGGTTACCAGAGATCAAACCCAGGACCTTGCACTTGCAAGACAGGCACTGGAACCACTGAACTAAATCCCCAGGCCTTGAATGTTTATCTTTTCCAAAAATCTATGCATCTGTTTTGATGCCAGTATCAGCCTGCATTGGTGACTATGGCTCTGTAGTGTGTCTGGAAATCAAGAACTGTGATCTCTTCTATGTTTGTTAGCTTTTCCAAGACTGCTTTCATGGTTGGGATCTTTTGTGCTTCCACATACATTTCAGAGGATTTTTGTTTTATTGCTTTCGCTTTTGTTGTCACAACTGAAAAAAATCATCACCCAGAACTGTATGAAGGATCTGTGTCCCCACGTTTTCTTCTATAAATTTCACCTTCAAGCCTTATGTTTATATCTGTAATCCATATTGGGTAGGTTTTTATTTCTGGTGTGGGTAGCAGCCCAACTCCATCCTTTACAGGTAGATATCCAACTTTCCTGGCACTATCTCTGTGAAAGGAAGCCTTTTATGTAGTATATGTTCTTGGCACTTGTGTCTGAGCCCAGTCAAACCTGGTCTCCTTGTTCTGTTCCATGATCTATATGTCAATCTCTATGTGTCAGGCTGTTTTGGTTACTATCGCTTTGTAATTTATTTTGAAAACAAGGAAGTGTGTTGCCTTTGGCTTTATTCTTCTTGCTCAAAATTGTTTTAACTATTCAGCCTTCAACAGTTGCTTATTAACTTTAGGATTTTTTTCTACTTTTGTGAATCTTAACAGAGACCAAATTAAATCTCTAGACTGTTTCTCTAGATTGTGGCCATTCTGACAATATTAATCACTGAACGTGAGGTGCTTTCCCATGTAGCTGTATGTTCTTCCATTTTTTATCAGTTATTTAAAGTTTACAGGGTACAATTATTGATGTCATTGTAAGTGGAATTTTAGGAGGGGTAATTCCTTATTGGTGTGTGGAAATGCATTTGATACTTATGTTAATTTTCTATCCTGCAACTTTATGGAATTTGTTCATTAGTGTTAACAGCTGTGAGTGAAGTCTTTAGGTTCCATGTCGAATATCATGCATTTGCAAATTCTCTTCTGAACTGAGTCCCTTTCTCCTTTCTTTCTTCTCCTTTCCTTTCAGTGAATGTCAATGTTTACAATTGAAGATTCTCTAGGGGCTGGATATATGATGTTTGCATGGCATGCAGTATACATAGCATCACAAGCCACAGGGCTAAAAGAGGTGGCCAAGCAGGCACACAGGAAAGCACAGAAAAATTCCCCAGAGCAGGCCACAATGGCAGTCCAATACCAAGGTAATGATCAGAAGCCCATGTACCAGAGTGGCACAGACAAGAACCTAAATATTGTACTTACCAGCCAGCATCTCAAACTATCAACTAGAATGCCAGAAGGCTGTCACCTCTTTCCTGTTCTGGATCTCAGGCTGCGAAGATCGGTGGGGACCTAGGGCCACGTGCATTGCTTTCTGAGATTCGAAGGAAGCTGAATGAACTGTGCAGGCCTGGTGCGATCCCTAGCCTAAGACAAAAGGAAATTTTCCACTATAGCACTAAGAAGGTCCAAAACTTCAGCATGAACACCCAGACAGCAGCAGTCAAGCAAAGAAAAAAAAACTCACCAGGTATAAAACTGGCCAGGATTTAGGCCCTGGGAAAGTTGGAGCCTTCTACAAGTGAAATGTCCCCACTGTTGTGATGGTATGGGCCAAGCCCTGCGCTGGATCCAACACAGAGGTAGGAAAGATATGTGAGCTGAATTCCAGACCTTCATATCAACTCCAGCCCAGTGGGCTTGCAGAGGACATAACAGAGTAGACTATGATCCAAAATATGGGAATCAGGCCTCACCCTCCAACCTGGCCCCCTGGAACCCAGCTGTGAAAAACATGCTGGGCTCCCATATGCCCAATGGTGAAGGAATGTGCCAGAGGAAGTTCTGGAGTACCCAAATCCACTTCCAGATACAAGTGGAATCTGGCTCCCAGATACAAGTGCACACAATGGTCTGCTGGCCCCAGCCCTCTCCACAGCAGTATACATGAGTCTACAGAGAAACAGTTGCACAGCTGCTTGGCATGTTTCAAGAGCCCAGTGGCTTAGTAGTTTGTCCCCTTTAGAGAGGCCTGAGTCCTTCCTTTGATTCTTTTGACTGTAAGAAGTTCTATTCTTCATTTATAAGGAAAAAATGAGCATTACCATACTGGGCAGTACAGCATTTACATGGGACAAATACCTATCTTGTCTATTACTTTCCCTGTAGCAGGCATTACTAATCAGTCGTGGAATGCATCAGGCAGGGAACAGCCCGAGAATCCTTTACTGCATGTAGCACTGACCAAAACTGCCAAAAGGTATAAAACATTTCCTGGTCCAGGGATTTAGCTCAGTGTTTCCAGCACCCACCTTGCAAGTACAAGGGCCCAGGTTCAGTCCCCAGTAACCACACATAACAATGCTATAACTCACACCCACTAGAAATCAGTACTACACACTACAACAGAAGGCAGTGGCTCATTGCTGTAATCCCAACACTCAGGAGGCAGAGACAGGAGGATTTCTGTGAGTTGCAGGCTTGCCTGGGCTACATAATGAGCTTAGGGCCAGCCTGAACTACAAAGTGAGACCTTGTCTCAAAAAAAAAAAAAAAACAAAAACAAAAACCTTATTTCCTTTCTCTAGCATAGTACTTAAAGCACCAAAATACTTAGAATCAAACATGACCCTGAATCCTGGTTCTATATTTACTGGCCTTTAGAGCCTTGGATCCCAGTTTAACTTTTTTTTTTTTTTTTTTGAGACAGGGTCTCACTTTGAGTTCAGGCTGGCCCTGCGCTCACATCACAGCAATCCTCCTGCCTCTGCCTCCCGAGCGCTTGGATTACAGGCATGAGCCACCACACCCAGCACTGGTATGTGGTACTGTTTGCTGGTGGGTGTGAGTCTCCATGCCCTGTATTGTAGGTGGCTACCGGGGGATCGAACCCAGGCCCTTGCACTTGCAAGACAGGCACCGGAACCACTGAGCTAAATCCCCAGCCCCCAGTTTAACTATTAACTTATCTGGGACACATTAAGTTTCTCTGAGCCTCAGTTTCTCCATCTGCTTTTTCAGAAGAAAAGGCATGTGCCCATATGAACTAAAGTAGAGCATGTTCAGGTCAAGTGGAGATGGGGAGACTCCCCACCAAAGAACACTTGGCAGAAATGTGGGGAAAGACAGGAGCTCTCTCCACAGGGGAGGATGCATGGCACCTCAGCAAAGACCTAGAGGACAGTAAAGAATTCAGGGGTTATGTCCAAGGGCCAAAAGAATTTGGTCAGTATGCAAAATGCCTGGTGGACCACTCAGAGGAGAAAGTAGAGTAAGAGACAGATCAGCCTCCAACCTGGAAGACACATCCTTTGGCAAAAACATCGGAGAAGGATGAGGGCAGATCTAGAGAGTCCGGAGAGGAAGCTGCTGTGGTGTCCGGAGGAGGACTTGCTGGGGACACAGACCAGAGACACGGCCCTGGAGACCGAGAGAAGCGGAGGAGATGCAGACACGGAGGGGTTCCGGGCAGAGCCGTGTGGGGTCTGGGCAGGCCAGGGACAAGCCCCGGAGCCCTGGTTTAGCTTCCCAGCTAGACAGTTTGGGCGTTCATTAATATGGTCAGCATGAAACAAGACAGGTATTCGGTAGCTGTATTTTTTATTTCCAGAAGGGAAGAGCTGTGGTCTCAAATAAACATGTTAAATAGGCAGCATTTATAATAACTAGGGCCCAAATGAAAGGAGAAATCATCAAAACCACTCTTGCTGGCATCATCCATACCTGAACAATCCTGCACTACCCAAAACCCAGTCCCTAAGCACACAGAGAGCAGGGATGTCCCCACCCCCACCAAACAGTCCTGGACTCCGCAGGGGCAGGGAGACCGCTGCCAGAGAGTCATATCGAGCCATCCTGGGCTGCTGCACGCTGGGCAAAGCCTGTGCAGCCAAGAACTTCAATAGCAAACGACCTGTCCAAATTCACAACAGGAATTAGCTGCAGGAGAGGGATCTAGATCTGTACACTCCCAAAACTTTTCAACATTTCCAGTTTTTCGCTTTTTAATTGCACAACTACTGATAGTTACGTGGAACACTTGTCACCAAGTTCACTGAGTTAACCTCAATCCAGACCTCTGAGTTCACTCGTTCATTCAACAAAGACACAATGAACATTTACTAAGGCCAGAGAAAATGTCAACATAAATTTAGGCCTTAGTTAATCCAGGGGCAAGGCAAAAGGCTTAGCCACACTGGTGAAATACAAAGTTCTGATACTCAATCATATACGTAGAAATTCAGAAACATCCTCCAGCTTTCTAAAGGTAGTTTCCAAAGACTCATGTAAGAATTCTTTTTACCAAATGGCTTGTATTCATGAATAAAGTGGCAATAAAGCTTTGGTTCTAAGAGAGGGCAGCGGTACACAGAATGCCCGACACCTGCCTGGCCTCGGCAGCACTGCAAGGGATCTCAAAGATTGTGTTCCTCAAGGAACAATGGCCTGTCTCACCAAGGTCACCGAGTCAGTTCCGAGAGGCCACCGGGAGCTCCGATCTCTATCAGGAAAGGCCCAGCGAATCTGAGTCCCTTTGATACCGTTTATCAGGATGAAGACAGGGTTTCGGCAGGAGCTGCTGCTGATGCACCACAGCAGGCCGGGAAGCTTTCTCACCATTCTGCTCAGAGCCAGCTTTTTAAAAGCAGAATAAAAGAGAAGGGCAAAGAAGATTAACTAGGCTTCTCCAAGCCTCTGCCTGCCCGTCCCGGGTGTGCGCTGCACGAATTCCAGGCTTGTGCTTCCTGTGACCCTGCCTGGGACCCCATGTGACTCACACATGCCCATGTTTCTTTGCAACAGAAGGCAAATCAGAGTTGGCACATGAAGTGTTTCTTAACCTTTCCTTCTACATGAATTTCCTACACTGACTTGGGGCAAAAACAGAAAGGTTGAGTCATACAAAATGAATGTGACATTTTGTGTGCATATAATTAAAATTACATGGCCTGGACAGCAACATGGAAAAAAAATCACATGTAATCTGTTATCAACAAAGAAATGGAAATGGTCACCTAAGCTTTGAGGAGACTTGTGAAAATAGATTTGCACTGGATGAGAGTAGATATTAAAGAGATCATGCCTGTGTGAATGCCACGTTGTTGTGGGGAGCAGGCCAGGGGCTCTTGGTGTTCGATGGTGCGGCTTGTCTGAAGGTCTCCTCCTTTCTTTCTAGACAGGGTATGAACCCGTGGGATAGAGAACTGGCCCTGTAGGGCAGGTGATGGCACAGGCTTGTCTCACCTCATCCTGTGTCTGTTGTCCTCACAGTCAATTTTTATGCAGTTGTGGCCAGTATCGAAGCAGAGCACACATTTGAAGCTGAAGTCTCGATGAAGCTTTTGTGAGATTAACTGACTTCCATGGTCCCCACGTGCCCGGGAGAAGCTGTGAGGCCACGGACTTGGAGTACAGAGGGAGGAGCCTGGCGGAGTCTCATGAGGGCCACTTCCTGGTTTCCTCCCTGAAACAGGGACTAGGGTGAAGGTGTGCACAGTGGGCCCCGTGTGTTCATACTGAGTCGGTGCCTTTCCACCCACTCTGTCCGCACCCTGCGCACCTTGGGGCCCTTGGCAGGCCCAGGAAGAATGGTTTTCCTAAGGCTGGAGGTACTCATTGGTTCTAGAGCCTGCCTCATAAGCAGAACATCCTGCCTTTGATCCCTAGTTTCCCCCCCCAAAAAAGAGTGATTTTCCTGTGCTGTTCCAGTGCCTCTGCCTGCCTCCAGAGGCACAGATACCCGTGTGTGGGTGGGGGAGGCCCCTGTCAGGAGGAGGGCTTCCTAGACACACAAGATATTCAGCTGGCACTGCCCAGGTAGGGCCGCAAGCAAGGTAGAGAGAGGTTTCAGTGGGCAGAGGCTTCCTGTCCCTCTCAAGAGCCCCCTCCCAGGTGGCAGGCTTCCACAGCACCCAAAAGGACAGGGCAGCTGTCATCCCGTCATGGCAGAACCCAGTTACAATTCAGACTTGCTCCACATACAGGCATTTATTTATTTCCTTAGATTCATAATCACATAAGCAGAACTTACCTTTCTTTTTCTCCTTTTGTTCACAGGAAGGTAGGGGTCATTGTTCCTTTGCTTCCCCCTTCACGTGCAAGGACAGAGTAGGAACACTGACAAGCTCAAACTGCTTTGCAGTGTCATCTCTTCAGAGCCTTTTCAGACTGCACAACACATTTAAAGGCTCAGATGGAGAGAAGAGTTGAAGACAGACACTTCCGTGGTATTTTGAAATCATTCTGAGTTACAATTCTTTTGATGCAAAGGGCTTCTTTTTAAAAAATGTCTTTTATGTCAATAGTTTTTAAAAAAATGTTCATGGTAATAAATGCACCAGGAGAAGGGAAAAGGTTAGAAAAAATGCAAACAGTGTTGGTGTCCAGAGGTGGGGTCGCTGCTCTGTGGCTGCTACAGTCTGACTGCGCAGAAGGGGTCATCAAGCAGAAGGTCAAGCAGCTGGCCATTTCCATTTCAAAGATCCTATCAAAAGGCCAAGAGCTGCTTCACCCAGCAGCCTTCAGCAAACAAGATTTTCTCCTCTCCCATTTATGATATTTTTTATGCCAAAACAGTTTAGCAAGAAGGCCCGATTCATTTTCCCCATAAAACAGGGGCTCAGGTCAGGTTCGGGGAGGGATTAGTTTACAGGGCTGGTTGTTCCGAGCAGTGAGGGGTCGTGTGGTGGTCACTTATCAAAGGTTCACAGTGAGGCGATGAATCAGGACAGCGCCCTCCGCCCAGGCAGAGAGCAACAGACAGGTAGCTGTGTTATTAAGAATTATGGCTCATCACGTGTGCCAAGAGAATGCAGCTTCACAACCTCCTCCCTGGCCAGTCAGGAGGAGATGGTGACTTGGGCCATTTGGTGTCTCTGTGGTGAGGTCTCACCAGTCTGCCAGTGCTGGGCAAGGTGCTGCTGGTACTTCAGGCCCTTTCATCACATGAGCCTGTGAGACGCAAACCCACACAAGGGCAGCAAGCTGGGGACAGCCACCAGCCCAGTGGGTCCTCAGAGGCCACAGCATAAATACATCAGAGGAGACAGGGCAGAGTCTGGAGCCATCCATGACTGAGCCCCCCTCGAGAGGCTGGCACAGAGGATAAGCCCAGCCCTGCAGTGCAAAAGCCAAAGCCAGGAAACCAGCAGCATTGAAGAGAGAGGGGTGAGCGAGCTGGGAGCTGCAGGGAGCATGATACCAAGGCCCCATAAGTACATTCAATGGGACATCCTGGGTGGGGCTCATGTGTGCCCAGTCCCTGGCCAGCCCAGTTACTTATAGGCCTAATGTTCCCTGGATTTGTCTTTAAAAAGGCCTGTCCTTTGCCACCCTTCATTCTTCTCTGCAAAATGATACAAATGACTTCTCTGTGTGTCCTTCGCTCTCACAGCAGCATGAGATGGGAGAGCTGCCCCACTCGGGAAGATCCCAGCAAAGCAGAGGCGGGGTTTCAAGCAGCCCCTGGGAGTCAAGCGAGCGACGGCTCGGCTCGTGCCCAGGACACGCCTGGGTCTCACGGGAACTCAGAAGGTGCACAGGAGCCGCGCTGTTTTGAAGGTGGACTTGCTAGGACGGAAGGACAAGGTGGCTGTTCCGCACACCCCAGCAGTTTCTACGTGGAGCTTCTTAAATCTAGTAGGATGGGTAGCCTTGCATCTTCTTATTTTATCTTTAGTGGTCCTCATTCAAATTAGTTTGTGCTCACAAGGATAAAAAGATGTCCCTCTTGCTCCACACTTGTGTTTTTAGCATAATGTTCCATCTCCAATGCTTAAGAGAAATGTCTGCTAGTAGAGAGGCAGAAAAGGAAGGAGTGTGTGTGTGTGTGTGACAGAGAGAGAGAGAGAGAGAGAGAGAGAGAGAGAAAGAGGGAGGGGGGCAGGGTGAGACCAAGATGTATGAAGGAAGATAAGGAGGAGAAAGTCTCCGGACTGTTACCCCTCGGGACTCAAGGACTTACTGCGCAGGCCATCTCTGCCTCCACCCCAGCCCACGCTGGTCCCACAAGCACAGGGCAGATTGGCAGCAGCTGGGGGACAAATCCCAGAGGGCTGGAGCCTGACTCACATTCCTCTACGACATGGCCTAGGCCCTCCCCCCCAGATTCCTGTAGGGAGGAGAGCGCATGACAGAAGTGACCCGAAGGACACTTCCAGGCAGGGGGACAACTGAAGCAGCTCATGGTGACCAATATAACCAAGTCGCCCTGTCGTCACCCTGCTGGCTTTATTCTTCCAGAAGACGACGCCTTCATAAAGCCAGGCATGGGGATGCACAGCTATAATCTCTGCTCTTGGGAGGCTGGGGTAGGATGGATGATGCAAGTTCAAGGCCAGCCTGGGCTACTTAGTGAGTCTGGGACCATCCTGAATTACATAGTGAGACCCTGTTTCAAAAAAAATACCCCACAGGGTGAACACATGCTATCACTCATGATGAGCCTTGAGCCCATGACTCCAAATACCACCCATGGGCAAATGGCAGAGCCAGGGAAGACCCTCAGGGCTCTGTCCAGAAGAGGAGGGACCACAGTTGCTCGAGATGGCCCGTAAGGACATTCTTAATATGACATCCTTAGGATGGAACCTCTGGCATCTTCTCTGGCTCTGCTGATAAATCAGCCAGCCATCCCCAGGCTCAAGACAGGCAAGGAGACAAGAGGGTAGGGGCCATCTCTCTTCCTACCTACTTGCCACCCAACATCGGGGGAAGAGAGAGGAGGAAGGCATAAGCTCAGGCTGCCAGGAGGGAGAACAAGGAGGCCACACGATTCTGACTTGCCTGTCCTCGTGAGCCAGCTATGGGCAGCAGCCCGGTGACAGGAAGGAAGCTGACCGGGCTACAACTCAGTCACTTTCCTCTCCCGAGGACACAGCATCTGGCACCTTCCTAGGAGAGGTTTGGCTCCCACTTCAGAAGTCTCAGTGCACGCTTGGCTGCTCCAATGCAGGAAGAGCATGGTGGGAGGGTCTGGGCAGAGGGAAAGCTGTTCATGTCAAAACCATGACAGTCAGGACACAGGGAGGACGGGGGATGGCCACACCCCAGTGACCCATGTCTTCCAACCAGGCACCATCTTTGAATAGCAAGTCAACTACCAACCCTAGAATCTAGTCACCTCCCAATGCCTGAGGCTCTGGGGCCCTTCACATCCACCCCTCAAGCCGTCTGAACCAGTCTAAATTTCTTACCTGATGCCCTTTAGGCCGGGTCACCAGCAAAATGCACCAATTTCCAGCTGATGCGTGGTGCTGCCATGCAGGACTCCCCCCACCAGAACCATCTCAAGCTGCTGTGCCTGCAGGGCCCTCGAGGCCAGGGTGGCTACCGCAGGCACCTGGCCCAGCTTGGCTCAGGAGAAAAAAACAGCAGCTGTTGAGCTCCTGCGGAGTACCACTGCTGCACCAAGCACGGGAACATTTTGCTCATTTAATCCTCCCACACCCCTGTGGGCAGGCCTGGTCACCCTCATTTTACAGATGGGGAAACAGGCTCAGAGATGGTCATTTACACACGGTGGCACAGCTAGTTAATAGGCAGAGGAAGAATTCAAACAATCAGGGCAGGGTTTATGCTCTTTCCACCAGACAACAGTATTGGTAGATGTGGAGATTCTATTCAGGAAGTAAATGAAAACACGTTAAAATTTAAAAAAGATAAGCCCGGGTGCTATATAGATCTCGGCTAAGGCGCGCAGGGGTGTGAGCATGGGCTGGAGCAGCTACGGGGCCTCATATCTGAGGTGCTTCTCTCCACACACCGAGGATCGGTACCAGACCCAATTCCCCAGTGGGCCCAGTGATCGCCATGGCCATTAAATGCGGCCCAGATAGAGTGTGAGCATGCTGGTCACAAATGGATATTCACAGCCTGAAAGCACTTTATGGTTGCCAAGGGACAAAGAATGAATTAGAATCACACCCTGCTAAGTGCCACAGAAGTCTTTTCAACGAGCACTGTCGCCGCCATCTCCCCAGTCGGTAGTGTGTGGGTTGTACCTGCTGACACATCCCCCGGGGAAGCTAATATGTCCAAATTGGACCCGAGACAGATGATTCTGGTTTATTTTCCCCACCAACGACAATGAAAACGGGCCGGTTTTGTCAACGGGGAGCATGCTACGGACTTTCTTCCTGTCTTAATGAAATGTGTGCCTTCGCAGCGGCTCACTCCTGTGACTCACACGTTTCTACCCAAGCTGGAAGAAGGCGAGACGGGCAGGGACCCAGAGCACAAAGCTAAAGCACACTTCATCCTGGGCCCTGTAAGACCTGGCCAAGGGCCACTTCCTTACCTGTGCTCCTCACGGCAGCCGATGCCACAGAAGCTCTGTGAGCACCACATGTTTTTCTAAACGGAGAAACAAGGGACTTCCACCTGCCACTTGCCAGAAACCAAGACCCCCAGCGTTGCTCACAAATCTTGCCTTGCCTGGACCTGCAGCCAGCAGGCACCCTGGCAGCAGGAAGCCACCAAGTCCCCAGTGCAGATGCCCACATCTTCTCTAATACCACCCTATCCAGTTGGTCTGCCCTGTGACAGTTCTGCCATCTCCCCTTCTCTCCATTCCTACACATTAGACACTTCCTGGCCAACTTGGGAGTCCCCCGGCCCGGTGGCGTGGTCCCGCTCAACGTCTATGGGATGCTGTTGGGGCCCAGCTGTGCATTTATTCCCAGAGCGCTGCAGCTTTCTGCTTCCTGCACTCTACCTCCACTCCCTTTGTCAGAGGACTGACCTTCATGGGGAGCACCCTACCTGGAGATGCCTGGGGTTCACCCACCCCTTGGGGACAACAAAGGTGAACTCGTTGACTTTCCCATTGCTGGGCGAACAGCAGACACCAGCAACTTAACGGGGGTGAAGTTTAGTGTGCTCACTTTCAGAGGACTCAGTCCACGGTCACCTTGCTCCAAGGCAGGGATGTGATGGCAGAAGGGTGTGGTGGGAAGCAGAGCAGGGGAACAGTACCAGAAAAGACAGACAGAGACCAGACAGACACACATGGGAGTGTGCTCTGCCAGACTCTCAAGCCAATCAGGCTGACAACCCAGTTTACAGAACTATAAGCCCAACACAGAACTCACTCTCCAGGCATCCCCATGAGGTAGAGCTCAGGTTAGATTCTTCCTTAAGCCACATCCTTCCAGCTTTTCTTCCTGCTCTGCCCCATTTCCTTCACTCTCTTGGGCTCTTTCTAGGGCACTGAATATGAGACATCCTTCCTACAGACCCAAAGTGACTATTTTTAAAGTTATGCTTCCGGGTCAGCCACCTTTCTCAGACCACCTAGGCCATCCTAGCACTGTTTCCCAGCAGAGATGTGAATGTCCCCATGATCTCCCGACAGCGAAGATCTCTCCTGACACAGGAAACGACGAAAGAAACCAAGGGCAGGAGAGGGAACAAAAACATCTCAGGAAGAGACAGCAAAGAACACATAGACCTAGAAGGTGAGGACTCTCTGCTGCTAAGAAAACCGTAGGTACAAAGGTCAGGCCCAGCTACAGAACCAGGAAACTGTGGGGGGTCCCTGCAGCAGAGACTATCCTGGAAAAGGAGGCATCTCATGAGATTGGTACCCTCTTCATCATGTAGCACACAGCCTGAAGTTAGAATGTACTCTTACATAACAGAGGACCAAGAGATGGCAGGCAGGGGTGGGAAGGGACACAGAAAGAAATATATCGCATCCAATGCACACACCAACTCCCCACACTGAGGGCTGCTCCCCACCCAGTCCCCACAACACACCCACAAGCAGCTCCTTAGAAATCTACTCCCTAGAAACCTGCACAGCTTTCCAGAGCCCTACTCTCCTCTAGACATCAGGAGCTAAACAGTTATTCTGCACTGGACAACTTCTTTCCGTTAGGCTCAGAGCACCTACAGCAGTCGGTTTAAAGATAATCTTAGTTGTATTCTCAGAACAATACCTTTAACAGACCATATAGGCATCTGCAAAAATGGGCTACATCCCAAGACAACTATACTGACTTCCAGACAGTTCCACAGTGCTGCAGATATTCAGAATAAAAGGATACAAGGGTTGACTTGCCAGGCTTTCAAATGGCCAATCCAAGGGCATCTGGATGCCTCCTTTCCATCCACAAGAGCCTGGAGCCCCAGGTGACACGCCCCAGGTGACATACAAGAGGCCATGCATGTCTGAGTCATTTTCCCTCACTGGGACAAAATATCCAACACCCAGAATGTAAAGAAAGATGGGGCTATTCTGCTCATTTTTTCCATGGTTAGCTGGTTCCAGAGCAGAAATGGCATGGTGGAAAGGAACAGTGGTGGAAAGGTACTCACCCCATGGCACTGAATATGAGACATCCTTCCTACAGACCCAAAGTGACAGGTTCAAACCCTGTCTCAGGATGGGAAGTGATGATGACCTCCAGCCAGACCCTACCTCCTGCAGCACAGGCAGCCATGAACTCACCCACGGACTAATCTCTCATGAGTGTAGCACCCCCGTGATCAGGACACACAAGACTCTCCAGAGACATTCAAATCTACACCACAATACCAGGAGAGACAAGACCCTCTTGGAAATCCTTTCCATCGTCTTCCTGACTTAGGGAGTCCCAGGGGACCCTGGCAGGAAAGCCCAGCAGGTCTGGATGACAGCAGATGGAGACCACAAGTCCCCAACATTCCAATGACTCGGCCTCACTGCATTCCTGAGGACTGACCTGACCAAGACAGTCGTGAAGTGTCCTTGTAGGGCGGGGCTGTCCATCTCGCAGGCTGCCTTCTGTGTCTGGATGGAAGCCGAGGGGAGGCCAGTTTCCAGAAATGCTCCTTTCCTCCAGCAGAGAGGAGTGAGGCTTAGGGAAGGGCATGGGTGGGGGAGGCACTCACAGGAACCCAGCCAGTTATAATTAGTACCTGCTCATCTTTCACACTGCCTAGGCGAGGAGACTGCAGTGAACTGATCCTCCGCATCCCCTGGAGAAGGGCATCAAGATCAAGTGCTCAAGAAAGAGCAGGCGGCAGGATGACTGCAGGGCAGGAGCTGTGTCTGTGACCCTGAGCCAGCACTATGGGCAAAGGGCAGTTCTATAGCCATGACAAAGCCCTGCCCTCTCTATGGAACCTGCCAGGGTCTTCCCGCCAGAATCCACAGCTAAGCGAGCTGTGTCTCTGCCACTTCAAGCCACAGCCTCCGAAAATAACCTCCTTTTTGCTAACCCACTCCTGAGAATTGAACCCAATGCCTTCATGTTGAGCCACATCCCCGCCCTTTTAAAAAATTTTTATTTTGGGACAGGGTTTGAACTTGAAGTCCTCCTGCCTCAGCCTCCCAGTGTGCTGGTCTCCATTTACCTAACCAGGTCTGTGCTCTGGGTCCGTCTGGGATTCACGTTTAGGTAGCTCATGGTAAAGGGGATTCCAGGTTCTCACATCCCAAGATGTTTTCTGTTTAACCAAAATGCTCCCCTTGGAACATGCACTCTTCTTCCAAATGTCTCGGACATGAGTAAGTCACACGCAGGTGTTTTCTCTTGCTCTCTTGCTGTTTTCTACCATTTTGCCTCCAATACTGCACGTGCACCTCATTGTAGTGACTCAAGTAAACGGGAATTCAGTCCCACTTTGTTCCAGTAATAGACTGCAGTCCTGGGTACTCATCTGCAGAGAGGCACACTCCCATAACACTCAGCAGTCCATGGAGCCCTTGAGAACTCTGGGCAGTGTTAGATGTTAGTTTGGCTGCCCTGCCATATACCTCTGCATGCAGTTTTCTCCTTCCTGGCTATGACAGACAGTAAAGAAGTGCGCTTGGACGAACAGGAGTGAAACTCCCACGGTGGGGCTGGGAACCTCACACACTAAGCCTGTGCAGAAGCCTGCCTCAGCCCCCATCATGAGGAAACTCAGCCAGGATAAAGGACAGTGAGTAAGCCTCCATCTCACCTGGCACTCTTTCCAAATCAAATAACCATCAAAAGAAGGCCAAAGGGTTTTTTTTTCTTCAAAAATCAAAAAATATCTTGGGTAAAAGCGGTAACTAAAAAATAAGATGAAGACTAAATTCTTAGAATTTATTATACTAAGGGCTGGCAATTTGGCTCACCAGCACAGAGCCTGCCTGGCAAACATGAGGTCTTTATCATTAATTTCCTTCAAAATCGTCCTCCTCACTTAAACCTTGGTTCTTGCCACTTTCTAAAGCAGCTCTAGAGTCCTCTTTCCTGAGTGTTTTTATGAAGTGTGGTCAAAAATGTGATGAATGCTGCTGCCCAGGGCCATCCAACAGAAGCGCCACTCACAAACATCCAACACTGTGTTCTCATCCACTTCTTTTGGAGGATCTGGTACTATGCAACTTCTGGCTCCTCCCCAAAGTCAAAATGACCAAGAAAGGGAAATACCTGCAATCAATACAGGACAGTGAGGCAGCCAGGACAGTGCAACTAAAGACCCTCAGGAAAGAGGATTCCAGAGCTGCTGCAGAAAGCGGGCAGGATGATGGGATGAAGGTGTCAGAAATGAAGGCAGGGTTCTGAGAGGGACTCATGTGAATTCTTGCTGCTATTTCTTGTGCAACTGAGGCTATATTTAGAAAATCTCTTCCTACATCTACGTCTTCAAGTGTTTTACCTATTTAATCTTCCAGAAGACTTAATGTTTCTTTTTAATGTTTAGATCTTTGACCTATTTGTATTTTAATTTAGTATATGGTAGGCAATAAGGGCTCAGTTTCATTCTTCTGCAGAGGACCAGTTTTCCCAACACCACACGCTGAATAAGCTATCTTTCCTCCACTGTCTGCTTTTGGCCCCTTTATCAGAGATAAAGTAATTGAATGTGTCCGGGAATTTTCCAGTATCCTCAATTCTTGGCCTACATCTGGTCTTGTTCCAGAAGCATGTCATTTTTATCACTATTGCTTTGTAGTATAGCTTGAAATCACATATTGCCATGTCTCCCACTTTGTTAGGTTGCTTTTGCTATTCTGGGTCTCTTCTGGTTCCATACGAATTTTACTATTATTTTCTCTAGATTTGTAAAGCATGCTGTTCGTATTTTGATTGGGACCACAATGAATCTGTCTAACAGTTTCGGGAGCATGACCATTCTGACAATATTGGATCTACCTATTATTCAGGAGCACAGGGTATCTTTCAATTTTCTGATTTATTCGTCAATCACACTCTTCAGGATACTGTAGTTTTCTTGGTGGAGGTCTTTCACTTGATTAGATTAATTCCTAGATATTTTATTTTCCTTGAAGCTACTATGAATGATATTGTTTTCATATTATCCTTCTCATCCCGTTTCTTGTTGGTGTACACAAATGTTAACAAGTTTTGTGTGTTGATCATTTTCTGCTACTTTGCTGAAATTGATTATTACTTCTACAAGTTTTTCTATGGAGTTCTTCAGATCTTCTATGTCAAGTATCATGTCATCTGCAAATAATGACAGTCTGAGTTGTTTATTTCTGGTATATATCCCTTTTATTTCTTTCTCTAGCCTAATTGCCCTGGCTAATGTTTCAAGTACTATATTGAAGAGGTGAGAGCAGACATTCTTGGCTTGTTCCTAATTTTAGGGGGGATGCTTTCAGTTTTTTCCTATTTAGTATGGTGCTTGCTATTCATTTGTCATAGCCTTTATCATAATCAGATATCATCTTTCTATACCTGTTTTCTTAAGAGTTTTTATCATAACAGGATATTGGGCTTTGTCAGAAGCCTTTTCTGTATCATTGATATGGGCATGTGGTTTTTTTACATCACTTCTGTTTATGTGATTACACTTACTGATTTCTGCACACTGAACCATCCTGCATTTCTGGGATGAAACCTACTTGACAACAATACTTCCTCTTTTTGATAATGTGCTGCACCCTATTGCTAAAATCTTGAGGACTTTTGCATCTATATTCATTAGGGAGATTGGCCTATAGTTCTCCTTTTTAGTTGGATCTTTCTCCTGTTTTGGGGTCAGAGTGATGCTGGCTTCCATAACTAAATTTGGGAGTGTTTCATTGCTTTCAACTTATTTGAAGAGAAATATTGGAGATATAACATCCTTAATGGTTTTGTAGATCTCAGCCATGAATTCATCGTGTCCTGGGCTTTTCTTAGTAGGTAGATTCTTTATTACTAAGTCAATTTCATTGTTTGTTATTAGTTTCTAGGCATGTTTACATCATCTCGGGTTAGTCTGTGTAGTTTGAATGTATCTAGGAATCTGTTCCTTTCTTTAGAATTTGCTAATTTCTTGGAATAAAATTTTTTTAGTTACTATTTTATGGATTTCCAAAGGGTCTGTTGTGTCTCATTTCTAATTGCATGGACGTGGGTCTTTTCTCTCTTTCACTTGGTGAATCTTGTAAAGAGCTTACCTATTTTATTTATTCTTTTGAAAAACCAGATCTGTGATTTTTTTGGTTGGGGGGGGTTGTTTTTTGTTTGTTTGGTTTGTTTGTTTGCTGAGAAAGGGTCTCACTTTGTAGTTCAGGCTGGCCCTGAACTCACTAAGTAGCTCAGGTTAGCCTCAAACTTGCATCAATCCTCTTGCCTCTGCCTCCCAAGTGCTGGAATTACAGGAGTGAGCCACCATGCCCGGCTTTTTTATTTTTAGCAAATATTTTAGTCTCAATTTCATTGATTTCCACTCCGCAAAGCCTTCTTAAGTAAACATAAAAGAAATGAAATCACCTCATGCATTCTACCTGATCACTGCACAGTGAAAACAAAAAACAACAGAGGAAATTTTGGAAAAAGTGAAAACTCCTGGAAAATTAACGACATACTCCTAAACATCCAATGGGTCAACAAGAAATTTAAAATTTTCTGGAAGTTAATAACAATAACAGCACAACCCAACAAAACCTCTGGGACAGGACACTACAAAGACAGTTCTAAGAGGAAAATTCATCACAATCAACATTCACATTAAGAAAACAGAGCAAGCCCAAATAAATAATCTTAAGACATCTGAGAAATAACAAACCAAATTCAAACCAATGTTACGGAGGTAAATTATGAAAAGGAAAATATTCTTAAAGTCAGCAGTTCCTGTGCAGCCACCAAAGCAGCCGTGAGCGTAGGAACACAACCTGCCTCCAACCATGGAAACGTATTTTTTGCTGGAAGCCAGCAGCCTCAGAGCAGGAGTCTGCCTGACCACCCTCCTCCCCATCAGAGCACACGAAAATCCGTGCGCTACACCGCAGAGGGTCAGTTCAGTTAGATCAGCATTCTCAGAATATGGCCCAGGGAGGATGCACGTCTACAAAGGTACCATACCAGTCAGCTGGGAGGAGAAAGGGATCCGTCCTCATCCGCAGCCAGGAAGCAAAGATGAAGTCAGCAGCCCTGTTTGCTATGTCGAGGCGATGCGGAAGCCACTCGAGGACGAACGCTGCATACAGTGTATCCCGCAGACTCGGAAAGATGGCGCCTCGGGCACTGAGGCGGACAACTTCCGGCGCCCCCCATGACGTGTCACGTCTAATCCGGAAGTTAACCTGGTGCAGTCAGTGGAGCCGCTGTTGGCGCAGTCGCCCGGCAGTGTTTCTGCTGACAGAAGTGATCGTGCTTTGCTAAGTGTCGTCTGTGAGTGAGAGGTGTGGCTGGCTCACACAATGACCCCTTCCTGCCCAGACGAATTGCACAGGGGTCTCGGGCTGGTCATAGAGAGAGCGAGCTCCACCCTCGCTCTGGTTCAGCAGTGGGAAGGTGGTCAACACAGGAGCCTGAAATCCTCACCGGATGTTTGATGAACTGTATAATAAGGGGACTGCAGAGAGTGCCCCTCCTGTCCGGGGGTGACAAGTCGAGGCTGTGATCCATGAGATAGGAAAATTTGAAACAAGAAAACAACTATTGACTGGTGCCCGAAGGGTACTAATTTCACTTCCTGTGCTATGCGGACAGAGTGGCCTGTTTTTTAAAAAAGGGTTTGTAGGCTGACAGAAATGTAGTGTACTGTTTTAAGAACTGAATCGACTTGAATTTGATAAATAAGTTCGTGAGCTAATTAGCGAGCTTCCCGTTTGCTATTGGGGAACATCCTGTATTTGCGAGAGTTCCCAAAATAATGAAGAAAAGTAAAAAATCAGGTCCCCTGGTCACCATGGGGCTCGTGTCAGAAACAGGCTAAGGAAGCACCGTCATAGAGTGAATATCTGGACATACACACACTTCTGCTCTCCTCACTGACACTCAAAGCGCACAGTCATCTTTCCAACAGTATCCCATAACCCACCACAGCCACCTGCTAAGTGCCGCCATCCTGCCAGTTACCATGCCACAGCACTTCTTTCTCCATGTGTACCCCTTTTCTGCTTACCACCTAGACATTCTGAGCCATGCTGGCACCTGCCAGAGACCTACCAACCGCTCAGTACCCTGTTCAAACCCTCCACTGCCACAGAGTGTGCTCTCTGGCACCTCTTCCTCGTGCACCCCAGTGTCACACCTGCTCACAGTCTACCTGCACCTTCCAACCTCTGTCTGTTCTTCCATCACACTGGAGCCCCAGGATGGCAAGGCCACACCCCACACATGGGAGGTACCCCACACATGCTGGGATACAGCGGACTGCTGTGCAGTTCATGTAGGCATGAAACACGGACTAGACCGAGCCTCGGCTGGGTGCCACTCAGCGCCAGAGCACCTGCCTAGCACGGAAAAGGACCTGGGTTTGGCCCCAGATCTACAAATACAAGGACATCACAGTAAGTAAAAAGCAGAGCCAGGAAAGGTGTCTGTACTATGCTCCCATTTATGCAAAATGAAACCAAGTATGGATAGAGCTATAAAAAGATATAAATGTGTAGATAGATCTAGGGTAAATCTCTCAAGAATCCACAATGAAACCTGAGAACGTAGCTGCCACAGGGAGGAGCAGACACACAGGGTCAGGGCTGGGCCAGTGCCTTCCTGCTTGGATTTCATTATCATCGAATCTATTACCATGTGCATATATTACCACATTACCCATTCGGAGGCAACAATTCAACTTAATTCAATTGAAAGTAATAAAATAAATGTTTGATTTTAATTGAAGCTGAACTGAACAACCCTGAAATTAATAATAGAACTGGCTGGAGTCGTCAAATTACCAATTGCCAACGAGTTCAACATTCAGAAAGAGAATTTTATTTCTCCAATTATATGGCCATCTTGTGCCAAGCTGAATTCATTAGCTCAATAATAGTAATAATAATGAATATGCTTATAAAATTAATAAATCACACAATGTTTTACATCGAAAAATCTTATCCCAGAGTGTTTAAATGCTATCAGCTTAAAAAAGCAGTTCACCATCAAAATGGGCTCCCTGAGGTCATTTCAGGGCCCCGTATGATCACAGGAGATGCTGCCAGATACTTGAGCTGGGAACTTGCAGCAGGTAAATCCTTCAGTCTAGCAAACTGCCTGGGTGTGACCCTGTGCAAACAGGTATGGTTAGCAGAAAGGGGACTCTCCTTAGACTCAGGATAGCATGGTGCCACGAAGACCTCAAGCTCGCTGGGACTGCAGGCCCTGCTGGGGTGTGGGGCTGGGGGACGTCCAGGGGACAGCAGGCTGTCAGTCACAGCACATCTGTCCACACGTGCTCCTGCTACTCTGCACCCTTCCTTCCTCCTGCCTGTCTGCAGGTGCCCTGCCCTCAAGGGGGGTGGAAAGCTCCTGGCCTCCCCCGCCCTCCCATGCCAACCCTGACCTAGACCCGCAGTGCCACTGCTCCATCATCAGCGTGGCCTCTGGCTCCAGACGTGCTTCCACACAGCCACTCCATTACCCTGCCACCTCCAAGATCTCTTTTTAAAGAGTCACCGATGATGGATGGTGGCGCCCGGAGACTCTTTGAGGGACATCGGGGCAGTGGCAGATCCTGGGGGATGCTAATGGGGAGCAGGGCCAGCGGCAGAAGGAGCAGCACGTGTCATTAACATGCCGGCCCTGCGGGGCACCGCGCCAGCTCCACTCAGCTGCGTACACCAAGGGAGACAACACCCGCCCACCCACTGTGCCTGAGCCCAGCAGACAGCGGAGCCCACTCTCCAGGCAGCAAGATCTCAGGTGCCTCAAGTCCCGCGACTTCAGTGTCAGCTAACAGGGGCTAGGCTGTCACCACTCCTTGGACCTGAGGTCGACAGGAGAGAGTGGACCCTAAGCACAGTGCTGCAGGTGCCACACTGGCAGCAGCAGACCTGTCCCGTGCTCTGTACTGCACGTCCCCAGGAACCAGCCGGGACATGGTGCGTGCCAGTGTCTATAACTGGGTGGAGTGTTCAGTATGCGTTGTGATCACAATGTATGATGAATGTTTCAGTTTTAAAACTTATCACAGTAAAGGATACAGCGCCTTGAATTCCCCTCAAAATTCTCCCCCTGGCTTCAGCACACTTACCCGACTGTTCTGGCCGTGTCGTGGAGCAGTTCTAATGTCCTCTTTCCTGAGTGTCTGTACAAAGTGTGACCAAAAACCTGGTGAACGCTGCTGCTCAGCACCGTCCAACAGCAAGTCCGGCGGTAAATCTTGTCCACCTTATTCACCAGAGCTGGTGACCTCAGCTCTTCCCCAAGGTCAAAATAATCAGAAAGGGAAACGTTTTAAATCTATTCAGGACATGGAGGCTGCCATAACAGCAGAGCTAAAGACACTAAGGGAAGAGAGCTCCAGAGCCCAGAGCAGCAAGAAGGTCCAGTTAAGTGTGTTTGGCCTGAGGGGGGAATTGGTGGGTGAGGACTCATACAATGTGTCTTTTGCTGTAAAATACTTTTAAATTTAAACTTTCACTGTACTTCAACCACCCTGGAGCTGATATGCAAACCATCTCATAGCCAAAGAAAAACGGAACTGACCCTGTTTCTCTCAAAGTAAATTTTATGTGCAGAAATCATTTTCCTGATGGCAAAGTCAGAGGTGGTTCCAGCAGAGACAGGAAACTGAGGAAGAGGAAGCGCCCTGGCCACAAGGATGGGCCAGCCTAGGTGCTGTGTCTCCCTGCTGCAGCCTGAAGGAAGGCAGGTCAGTCCTCTGCACGGGGCCTTCGTAGGATCTCAGCCCCCCACTTCCCCTGAGCTATCTTCCTGGCACCTCGCAGCCTGGGATACGAAACTGGCAACAGGAAGCATAGGAATCGCTGTCCCTGGAATGTGGAAAAGGCTCTCGCGAAGCCCAGGAAACCCAGCTCCCACTCTACGTGGCCATCCAGCAGTACAGTGCAAGGACTTCAAAGGGCAACCTCACAGCCACAGCAAAAGCGCTATGGCTATCCATAGCTCTCTCTGCCCCGATAGCCTCGGAAACTGTCCAAGATACAGAGCAGGCTTTCTTGTCAAACTGAGAGCCTCAGCTGTGTCAGTGAAACTTCGCCGTATCCCTAAGGATTCAGGACATTCTGTTTCTCACACAGCAGAACACAGCACACTCACTAAACTGTGTACCCAGAGCGTGGAACATGGTGTTTGAATTACGAGGTGAGGAGAAATTTTTTAAACGTGTAGATAGGATGATTTTACCTACATAAAGAAACTGTATGCGTAGAAACAGTGGGTTAAATTTAGCTGTGAGAAATGCAAATAAAAATTACAATGAAGCCAGGCATGGTGGCACACACCTCTAATCCCAGCATTCTGGAGACTGAGACAAGAAGATCACGGATTCAAGCCCAATCCATGCATAGTGATTTAGTTCAACCATCTCAGAATAAAAATGTTCAGAAAAGACTGAGCATACGGCTCTGGATGAAGGCCTTTAGTTCAAGCCTGCATACATTTACAGTACTTCCACTTCTCCAAAGCAAATGCTACTATGTACCACAAACACACATAAGTAGAAACTGTCTCTGTGGACTGTGTGAATCCTTTCCACATTTTTGAGATACACTAGTGAAGAATTTCAGCTACTCTGAACTGGTGGCCCTTAGGCTGCATTTATTTTGCCAAACTCCAGGAATAAGCCCAAGAGGCTAACCATGTGAGGGTCACGTGGGGAAGTCAAGATTCTAGCTCAGGGCCATCACTCCACCAAGGACCTTCTCCGTCCCAACCATGTCATCCTGTGTGGCAAACATGCAAACGTGGGCAGAGAAGGCAAGTACACCTTCTCTACCTCCCTTGCACTACACAAGAAAACCGTGCTGTGGGGTAGATCAGTCTGGAGGCCCTTCCTGCCCGCGCGGACATGTATGCGCTCCAGACAGACCCTTCCTTCCCGCGTGGACATGTATGTGCTCCAGAGCCAGTTCCACTCAGACACCTGTGTACAGAGACCAAGGGGACCATCTGGCTTCACTAAGATGAAAACTCGGGGCTCACTGATCTTTATACCGAATTGTCACACACTATGTGAACAACAGAGAACAAAAACAACAAAATAATGGGTTTAGATCGGGAAAATATGTGCTACAGTGGAGACAGACACTGTCTTAAACCTTTCCACATCAGCAAATTAAACGTTGTGCTGGAGAAAGTACTCATAAGTCGTGTCTAGTTGCAAACCTAAGGATTCAATGATACACACCTTCACAGACATGCATGTGCAGAAAAAAGGGAAAATTAGAGATCATTTGATGTAAACTTCTCATTTTACAAAGGAAAATTTTAGATGCCATGGAACTCAGCACCTTCTCTAGAGTCATGCAGCTCCTGAGGCGAGTGTGACACCTGAATCCAGCTGCTCACACCCACGGTGTGTTTCCTACGGATTATCAGCACGACCTTAGGAACCTGTGTTATCAGGATCAGTCCTTTATGATAAGAGCTAAAGCAGACTGTGACTGCTGCGGGGAGAAGTTGGTAGTGGTATTTGCATTGGCTGTGAATAGGAAAAGAAAAAGCATGCCATCTGGAGGTGTCTTTTGCCTGGTATTCCATGATGGAGCACTGATGGGCATTCAAATAGAAATTAAATCTTAAGAGGATCAAATGTGTAAGGAAATTACAAAACTGAAATGAGTATTTGACAGGAAATGATAAAAATTTCAAAAACAGTTAAGAAAATGATAGATCAATTTGCTTACATAAAAACCTGAAAAAACTAACCATGAAGCACTCTTACATATCAGATGGATAAAGAGCAAGAGGTTTAAAGAAGCGTGCTGGGGAAATGTGAGTGACATAGTCAAGTGCTAACGGGAAGGATGTTACCACAGCAAGCTCTGTTCAGCAGAGAACAATAGTATCTCCCGTTAAAACCAACAGAGCTGTTTTTAAGCTCATCTTGATATAAAGCATGTATAGTAAACCCTTAGCTAGTAACAGACTTTATGGTGAGAATTAAATCTTTTATAATTAGGAACAAATTAAGATGTCCACAGTCACCACCGGCATTTCACAAAGCGCTGGCCATACAAGGTCAGAAACAGAAAGTTCTAAAATAGAGATTAGAAAGAAACAAATCCAAGGAATGACGAAGTACGAAAGGTTCCACAAACATAAAGTGTGAAGTGAGGCCTGTGCATCTCTGTGCTTGCCCCTCCTGGCCTCCTCGGCTCAGCGAATGACACTAGCATCCGTCACAACCCAGAGATGTTCACATTGTCTTGTAAACAGCTTCCCCCACTGCTGCTTCCAGTTCCACTGCGGCTGCTGCAATCCCATCTCTACCCTCAAAAGTTCTTACTCCCCTGGCCGCACGGCCCCTACTTGGGTCCAAAGCCTCCCCGTCGTATGAAACTGCAGTGTCCCCACAAGTGCCCCACTTCCCAGAGAGCAGCCAGAGAGGACTTCTTAAGTATAAACCATACCATGTCACGCTCTGCTAAAAACCCGCAGGCTGGGAAGTGGCTCTGTGGTACAGCATTTCCCAAGCACGTGCCAAGCCCTGGCTTGCGACCCTCGGCTCTGTGATCTTCCTCCTTCTCCTCCTCCTCTTGCTTCTCTTCTCCTTCCTGCTTTTCTCCTTCTCCTTCCTCTTCCTCTTCCTCTTCTTCCCCTCCTTGTCCATCTTCTCTTTCCCTCTCTTCCTCTTTCCTTTTGTCTTCATTCACCTTGAACTTGGAATACAGCATAATCTCTCCGTCATTGCCTGCAACAGCCTGCCTGGCCCCGCCCCCGTCCAACATTCCCATCTTTCTTTGTGGGCTCTGTAGCCTTCAATTACTACACCTAAATTATCAAATTAGCCCATCTTAACTGACGCATTTATTGATTTTTGAGCAGATATATTTAAATTTACTTGGAGTTAGCAGAGAGAGGTGGCATACTATCTAAAAAGATGGAATAAAAGGATTTTCCAGCCAAAAGAAAGAATTATTCTAATACCACCCACCTCTGTCTTTTCATTTAAATCTAACATTGATATTCCTGTGTTTGGGATTTATAAGTTAAAATCTGGAACAAGCAGGCAAATATCTTGTCCTTCTTTGACAAATGGAAAACTGGAGTACATGGAGAGGTCATAATACATGAAGTGGCACGTCTACTCCACCTGATCATGAATGGAATTTTAGACTATAATTTGTCCTGTCTTAAGAACTAGGATGTTCTATCTCTTAAATTTGATTTTAAACCTTTCTTAAAGGTCTTTGCCATCTTCTAATATCTCTAAAAATTATGACATTATCCCAATTCAGGATTATCTCTATGGAGAAAAATTATATTTGTATTGTCATTATAATAAGAAGGTCTTAAAGTACAGAAACCACCCATGTCAATAAGGGACTATCATTAATTTTCTAATGTCAGATATCTATTTAGGGGTCTTTGATATTTCAGAACAAAACTAAGCGCTCAAGAAGATAAATAGAATATTCTCAACCAATATGGGTCAAAATTTATTTTCATTTGAACACTAAAGTTAATTTGCAAAAAAGAATGCCTCATTGTATTTAATTCCTTGTTAATAATCCTAGATTTTTCTAGGAATGAGGACAGCAGGACAACCCAGAGGCACTGAGAACAGGGACTGCTTGTGCCTGCTTGAACTCATCAGGAAGCATCACACTTCCTATTGGCCTTGGAGACAGATTCTCTGTCCAAATAGATTCCTTCTGTTTTCCATTATCCACAGACTCTGGTTTCACCAGAGGTAAAGCTCCAAAACCCACCTACTAGTACATCCCTTCCACCCAAACCCCAGTTTGTGAGTTATGCTCTGTAATCCAAATTGAATTGCCGGAACTTTAATTTTGGTCATTTACTTTGTCATTGTAGAACCTATATATTTTTAATTTCTTTTTTTCTTTTGTGATAAGGTTTCGCTTGTAGTTCAGGCTGGCTCTGAGCTCACTATGTGGCTCAGACTAGACTAATATTCACAGCAATCCTCCTGCCTCTGCCTCCTGTGAGCTGGGATTACAGGTGTGAGACACCAAGCCCAGCACTATGGTATGTGGTACTGATTGATGGTCAGCGTGACTCTCCATGCCCTGTATTGTTGAATGTGGTTACCGGAGATCAAACTCAGGACCTTGCAATTAAAGACACATGCTAGAACCACTGAGCCAAATTCCTGGCCCAGAGCTTTGGATTTCTAAAATGTCTCATGTTAGTTACTTTTCTCTCATTGCTGAGACACAATACCTGGCATGAAAAATTAAAGGGGAAAAGCTTTATTTGGCTCACCATTCACTGAGGCTTTAGTCCATCACACCGGCTCCAAGGCAGGGTGGCAGAAGGGCCACAGGTCATGGCAGTGGAAGCAGCAGAGGCAACAGGGGCTCCTAACAGCACCTTCCTGCCCTCCTTCCCCGTTCAGACAACTGGGGCGGGCTACACGCCCCACGCTCATCCCAGTGCCCTCAGGCCTACGTTGCACCATGAGTCTATCACACACTCTATATTCAGCTACTTTCCAAGTAACCTGTGACCACATGAGGCTTTGGGGAGACATCCAGAGACAAGCTGTAACACACATACAAGAAGAAGTAAGATCTATGCCTTCATATATTCAGTCGTTCGTTTCAGGAGCTCAAATTTGTCATAGCTGAGTTATCCAGGATACATACACATTGTGATGCATGCCTGGGCCCAACTCTCTAGCAAGTCCATGACTTGGAGCCATGCTCCGGAAGGGACACAAGAGCAACAAGAAGCACCAAGGGCAGCTGAACAGTTTTCTGCAGATTTGGGGATTGCTTATAACAATAAATCTGAAATGGGAGGGGATGTATCACACCAGAAGCTAATACCATGAGTGTCAGAGGAGGTCGGAACTACTCGATTCATGGACACACACCTCGGGCGGCCTGGCTCCTGGCAAGGATCCATCTTCCCCGCAGATGCACACACCTTCTTACTACTTTAAGCCGCATGTTGGTGGTCAGAGATACAGACCTGTTGCAAAGCACAATCCCAAAAGCACTGCTCAGCCCAGCCAGACCCCAGACCCTCTTTAGTGCTAGGTATTTTGTTATGTTCTCTTGCCCTCTTGAAATAAAAATCCATTGATAATATGTCTTACTGGTGCATACATAAGTTGCCTTATTTTATTTCTTCTTTAATCCTTACAGAAATAAAGACAAAGCATTTTATCATTTGAAATATATGCTTCAAAATGTAAATGCTTGGGCATGAGTACATTGAAAGACCAAAAGACTTACCAGTGTCAGTCATGATTAAGTTGGTTTAAGAAACAGAAGAAAAGCCAAACCCATTTCACACAAGAAACAACTGAAAATAGAAGAGGATGCCTGACTGAGAAGATGTGGAACAAAAACCAGGCTTAGGATTATGAACAGGAAACCAAAGGCAGTGTGTGCAATAAGGAAAAGGAGAAACGGCCACTCTGCCATGACAAACTGCGGACTGTTGAGAGAAAGGCCGAGTGCGCACAGCGAGGCCATCCTCTTGACGGAGTTACTCAAGCGCCATCACACCCCTGGAGGACGGCCAGGCTTCACAGTGAGGTGTGTCAGTCAGGAGTGCGCGTGGCGCTGTCACAGGCCTGACGTGGCTGTGTAGATCCCTACTTTCCCTCACGAAGAATTCCAAAGGTACACAGCACAGGCCGAGAGACAGTCATCACCCAGGGAAACCAGCCTCCTTTTATCCTCCTGCTGCCCCATCTTTAACACATAGCTTTTACCCTCAAAATCACCTCATATTCCAAGGTCACTATAGCCCCAGCCATCAGCTCCATGATTCAGGCATGAGGGAGACAAGAACCAAAGGTCACACAACTCAGCCGATTGAGGCGCCTTCCAAGTGCTTCCTGGAGTCCTGGCACTAGATACTCACTTCTCATGGGCCACTACTGCTGCTTTCTGCAAGAGGGCGAGGAGATACCACCGCCTGCCGGGCCTCGCTGCTATGACCACAGGTTTGTTTCCACAGAAGAAAGGTTAAGTGGCCGTGGAATGTGCAGGGATTTTGAATATTACTTAGAGTTAGACTCGCCTGAGCTTAGGAGGACTATACTGGCTGCCAGCACTAAAAATAATAGTCCTCTGTCCAAACTGAGGACAGACAGAATAGAACTCAGAGTCTCTCGCTGCTCCGCAGGCCTGGCTGACCCCAAATTTCACATACCGTGGAAGGCACAGAGAAAATTCCTGATTCCTAGTCCAGCGTCTCCACCCGTGTCATGGGCTCACAAACCATAACCAAAATGTCCAAGGACCCACCCACCTCACCAAGTCCTAGGAACCAAAGACCAAGGCTCAGCCCTCCCAGCAGTGTCCCCCAAGCCTGAAGTTTAAGGGTGCTCTCTGTTCCCTAAGTCTGAGAAGATGGAGGGTTCTGCCAGAACCCCTGGGGGGTGCCGGTCTAGAGACACACAGCCAGAGGAGCCCACACTACACCCCGACACCGGGCTCCCTCTTGGAACACGCTTTGAAAGGGGTGGCCTGAGAACCTTTGGGAGAGGAGAAAAGGAGCAGAGGTGGTGAGACCCATCCGAGAGGCCAGGAGGGTCCTCGAAGAGACACCTAGTGAGTGGACATCGACAGGTGGCCCACGGGAAGTCCTCACGTGGGGTGTAGTTCAGGACACCCCTCCCTGCCCCAGGGCTGGGGACTCCTTCAGGAAGAAGCGACATCCATGCTACTCCTCAAGGATTTCTGAGTCTCTTTGTGGAATGTGCCTGGCTCCTGCTGCCACCAAAGCCCCGCTTCAGGCTGAGGCAGCATCTCCACTCCAGGACAAGCGAGTCCACCCCAGGCAAGCAAACTAAGTTCACTGCAGAGCAGCAGCAGCAGCACCTAAGGCAAAACCACGCGGCATGTGCTGTGATGAGAAGGGAAAGTGAAGAAATTGTCATGGGGCCGGGGATCTAGCTCAGTGGTTCCAGCACCTGCCTTGGAGTGCAAGGTCCTGAGTTCCATCCGCGGTAACTACGTACCACAATACTGGGTGTGGCGACGGACGCCCACCAGGAATCAGTACCACACACCACAGTGCTGGCCGTGGTGGCTCATGCCTACAATTCCAGCACTGGGGAGGCAGAGGCAGGAGGATTGTTGTTAGTTTGAAGCCAGCCTGGGCTACATAGTGAGCTCAGGGTCAGCCTGAACTACAAAAAAAGTAAGACTGTCTCAAAAAATAAAAATTTTAAAATCATCATAAACAAAAACTCAAGTTTGATATTATGAGTTCTCTGCAATGAAATCAGAAAAATGAGGACGTGGGAAACACACTCATGGATTAATGTTTTCTATATCCAAAAGTGAGTACCAGTTTTGTGTTCATTTGTTGTCATTTTGAGGTTGGCATTCCTGTCCCATTACTTTCCTGGGCACTAAATACATCAGGGCCTCCGTCTCACCTGCTGAGAACATCTGTGCGTTCGCAGCAGCATCAGTGAAAAAAGCCAAGTCCTCCTGGGCTCGGCCCTCTCACCGGCTCCTCTGGCTTCCTGCTTGGGCTACCCCTGAATACCTGCCAGGGGACAGTCAGATGGCGCGGCCTTCACCCAGGGGTCTAGTTCTCACGGCCCCTACAGCCACCCCATCCTCACCTCCGCTGTCCAGCTTGGTCTCCTACACCACAGGGGTTGTCTCCTGCAAAAAGCCTCAGAGACAACCTCTTTGTCCGCGGCACCCACGCACCCTCTCTCCAAGCTGCTCCAACCTCTGAAATGCATCCAAGGGTCACTTGCCTCAGACTGCGACAGAGTGCTCCCCGCAGCAGAAGCTGCACGTGCTCCCTCAACATCATCACCCTTAAACATCGGGCTCCCTCCTCCCTGTTTCTGAGAACTTGAGGGCAGTCTCCCAGGCCGCGCTCCGGGCTCCTCCCTCAGTCCAGCACAGACATCTCCACGCAAGCCACAGCGAGCCTCCGGGGAGCGGGCAGGCAGTGTCCTCGGGAAGAGGCACTGAGGGACCCGTCCCTGAGGACACTGGTCAGAAACACTCCCAGGGGTCTGGAGACAACATGCTGCGTATTGGGCACTGTCCCCCTTTTTATGTACTGAATCAGCACAAAGTAGGAAGGGAAAATGGCAGGATAAGAGACAGGGTCAAGGAGGGAGACGACAGCAGAAAGGGCTGTCCCTCGGCCTGCCCCTTGCCCGCTCCTAGCCAGCCCTGTCCAGGCAGCCGCCCTAGCCAGGCCGCTCCACTGAGCACCTCAACAAAAGGAACACGAAATCGGCATCCAAAATCCAAAGTGTGATTTTACTAGAATGTTTTCGGACAAAGATCTGTTGTGTCAATACTAATGCACACGTTATATTAAATAGCACATATTTATTACATGCTAGCAAATTTTAAAAAATAATTCAGTGTTGCTGTCTTCTTTGTCACCAAAAACAAATCAATTCCATTTTCTGAAATGGCTGGGGACACGCTCCCGGCTGGCACGTCTCACCCTCCTGAGGCTCCCGCCACCGCAGTCTCCGCTCTCCGGCTGTCGGGCTCGCGTCCTGCGTCTGCAGACCCACGCAGCCTGCGGAGTTTCCGATTTCTTGAGCTCTCCATTCTGACCTGATTCCTGCCCTCAAGGAAATGTGATGCTGCTTCTGGAATCTTTCTGAACCGCACAAGGACTGTGGTATAAGGACATTTTAGAAGTCAGAGCTCATGACTCAGGGCTTTGGACAGTACTGAGTTCCAGGGCCTGTCCTGCCAGGGCCTCTCTGCGTGGTCGGCTGACAGACCACACCTCCCACCCCTCTTGCAATGCTGTGTTACAATGACAGAAAACTGTAGCAACTGCAAGAGCGCAGAGAGGTGAGTGGATCTGGACCGCACTCGCAAACCCTCCAGCAGGAACCCAGCGTGCTGGGCAAGCCCTCCCAGTCAGGCTGTAGCTCTGAGGCCCAGACAAGAAGCAGCGTTACCTTAAAAGAGAAGCTGAGTCTGGGGGCGGGGGGCTCCGTCCCGAGCCCACGTCACCAACCACTCACATCTGAACTTGGGTTGTTTGACTGGGCTCAGTCCCTACACACTCTTCATGAGAAAACCTATCATATTCTATGGGTAGAAATTTCCCATCGTTATCTGTGACGTGCAACCCTTACCAAAACATATACTCTTAAATATCACATTTCTCTTACAGGAGAAACCCAAGGTACAAATAAACCAAATAGCAAATAAAAGACTGATAATAAAAAAACCTGGAGACGGACCTTTTGCAAATGAGAAAGTGGCCAAGGGAGGAAAGAGGGAGAGGGGACAAAGAACTGAGCTGTGTTGTACACACACACGGAATGCGTTCTTTATTACTGCAGACATGGAATAATAAAAATTTAAATAATAAAACATTTATTTTTATTCTAGTTCAATCTCAAAAGATTACCTAATCTTTTCTTTTTTTTTTTTTTTTTTTAAGGTTTTTTGAGACAGGGTCTCGCTTTGTGGTTCAGGCGGGCCCTGAGCCCAGCCTCCAACTCACATCACAGCCATCCTCCTGCCTCTGCCTCCCGAGTGCTGGGATGACAGGCGTGAGCCACCACACCCGGCACTGTGGTATGTGGTACTGGTTGTTGCTGGGCGTCAGTCTCCACACCCAGTATGGTATGTGGTTACCGGGGAATTGGACAGGGCCCTCGTGCTTGGAAGACAGGCGCCGGAACCACTGAGCTAACTCCCCGGCCCAAGATTACCTAATCTTGAAACGTGGCATAGGAAACTCTTCCTATCCCTAGAACAGCCTTGCTTAAGCAAGAAGTAGAAAAGGTGGGTCCATCCCACCTGAGAGGGCGGCTCTGTCCCCCTCTTTTGTACTAACCGGGGCCCTTTTACAGAGGACACTGCTAAAATGGCATTGGACTATTAATGGGAAAAGCATTTACTTTAGATTAAGAAGAGTGTAAAGTAGAGCTGGGCCCTCTATGACTGGCTATTAGGGATGTTAATTAAATATTTATAATGTCTAAATTAGCATAGTGAAAGCTCAATTCATCAATTTGTTCTGGTCTGTTTGTAAGGGGAAAAGAAATAACTCCAAATGCTCCTGCAGAAAGATGCTATGTGGCTCAATAGGAAGATGATTGAACAATTTATTATGATTGTGGTAAACTTTTTATTTTGATTTTATTTAAAGGTACTTGTTGCCGCACCTTACCTTAAAGACTGTTTACCACAGTCAATATACTGGAGGGCCGTGCATTATTCATCATTATCCAATGAAAACTTTGCTAAGATGCTTCAGTGCTGACTGACCGGTTCATTGATTGCCTGATAGTTACTTCCAAAAAGTAGGAACTAGGCTTTAGTAAGACACTGGAAGTCCTGGATCTGTGTAGCAAATCAGCAGCTCAAGGACCCAAATCTCCACGCCTTGAACTGAGATCCTGCTAACAGAGCTGTTTACAGGCTTCTCGGTTAGTAATGCAGAGGATAAGGATGTGGCTGTCTCTCCTGCCTGGTGCGGAGAAGCCAAGCACATTAATGCCAGTGCCCGCAGCCTGTGGGTGCTTCCTGTACACCGTACAGTGCATTAGTCACAATTACTCTTTCCCTCTTTCTAATAGAGGAAAGTCTCAAAAGGGTGAGGCCAGCTGCTCCACCTGCCACTGAGACACCCACCCCACCTCCAGCTCCGGTCTGCAGCTGGCTGGAGCTGGTCATCACGCTGGGCTTACGCTGAGGGGGAAAGTGTGCATGTTTCAAAGAACCACTCTGCCCACCCGCCCGGCAGCTCCCCCAGCATCTGCCCTTCTCCAAAGCTGAACTCCACAGCTCAGCTCTTCTGCCCTGCAGTAGGTCAGGGCCCGGGAGCAGTTCGTACCCTCTCTCTGCCCGTTTCCAGCTCTCCCTCTCACCTCCCTTGGACAATCTGTCCTTCCCTGGAGAGAGGCCCGGTGCAGGGTTAAAGGTTCTCTGTTCAAAACAGCCCGACAGAAGGGGTCCAGCCCAGAGCTGAAATCTAAGTGCTAATGACCGCTGGCCTTCACCCCGCTGCTGTCCACGGCTGGACCTGAGGCCCAGTGGGGGCCGGGACGGGACAGGGCACAATGTTGCGCATTTAACATTTGAACTTCTCCCGTCCGAGGCAGCAGGCCGTTTTGTCCTGGGGTCGCTGACCCTAGCTTCCCCATCAGCTGCCCTGAAACCTTAATTGAATGACAGATGGTCATTTTCAGGGGAGCCAGAAGCTGCGGGCAGCGAGCAGCACGGAGGCCAGGCTCAGCCAGGCGGTCCCCACTGGACTGGGGTCGGGGCACGGGGTCGCGGCTGTCCGCTCCCTGGGGGGCGCAGGGCCCTGGTGTCCTCGCTGCCTCGCTGCCTCGGGGTCCAGAGCTCCACGCAGCCTGGAAGTGGCCGGGCCTGGCCCCCAAAAGGAGGCAGGAAGGGCCCCGCACGGCTCCTTCTCTGGGGGGCGGGGAGCCTTGCAAGGTCCAGATGCCAGTCCCAGGTGGCCCAGCGTGCCTGACCTGTGCCCACTACCTCGCAGAGCCTGCGGCCCAGAGGTGGTCAACAGGAGGCCCAGCCGCACCGCCTCCATGCCTGGATCCTATTTCTTTAAAATCAAAGCTTCAAGCCCTACAATTACTGGGATTGCAGCGCTCGGTATTGATCCGCAGCCGGCGTCTAGGACCAGCGGCCGCCCGCCCAGCCCCCGCCACCGCTGGCCTGCAGAGCACAACATTTCTACACCCCGGTTTCAGGCGCCGTCCACACCCGCCGCTGGTGACCGGTCCGTGCGCGTGGGCTCTAGGCCCAGCCGGCTAGGCCCCACCTTCACTGGTTTTTCTTTCTTTTTTAATTAGTGCAGGAAAATATACACGTAAGCAAAAAAAAAAAAAAGACCTCCCTGCAGTCGCGGGCTCCTAATGCACGGGGAGCCACGTCGCCTTCTGCGCGGATCGAACCTTCGATCGCGCCGATTTGCATAGCAGCCCGCGCCCAGCGCCCCACTCCGAGCCGCCGAGGGCAGGCGAGACCGGGCGCTCCGGGGCGCTGCCTTCCTCCCACGGTGCCCGGCGAATGGAGCTGCTCGGGCTGCACATGTGTGGGCAGGCGAGCGAGGAGCGCGGCCTGAGCCGATCGCCGCCGGCACCGGCCGTGGAGCCGAGAGCGCCCGGGCCCCGCCGCGGACCGCGCGGAGGACAGGTACCACCTGCGTGGCGGCGCCGCGGTCCACTGCCCGCGGCAGGGGTGGCGCGGTGGGGAGAGGACCTGAGCTTCAGACTGTTCCCCACCCGATCCCCATCCGAAAGCTGGGGACGCTGACCCGCTGCCCTCCCTCCTCGAGGCAGACCCGGAGGCGAACTGAACGCGAAGCACAAACGCGACCGGTCCCGGCGGGTCGGCGACCTCGCGGGCGTGGGCGGCGGGCAGGGCGGGCGTGGGCGGCGGGCAGGGCGGAGTGGGCCGCGTCCCTGCCCCCCGCCGCGCCCGCCCGCCCCGCCCCGCGCCGCGCCGCGCACCTTCGCCGGCCTCGGGCGAGCTCCCCGCGGAGCCGCGGCGCGGCACGAGTGGTGTGGCTGCCGCGCGCCCCGCTCCGGCCGAGAGCGCCGAGACGTCCTTCCGGTCCCGGCTCGGCGTCTAAAGCTCTCCAAGCCCAAATCCACCCCAGCCCGCAAAGCCGGTCGCCCTGACCTTGCGGAACCGCGGCTTACGCCGGCGGCGTCCCAGCCCCGCGCTGCGCGTTCAGGCGGCCGCTCAACTCCGGGTTTGCTTTGTGTCCAGTGTGGAGGAGAAAGCGCTCTCCTCTCCCGCGGAGGCGTCCCGACTCCGACCCCGGTCCCCGGGGTTCCTGACTGGTCCCGTCCCGTCTGGCCCTCCCCTTTTCGTTCCCTGTTAAATGCAGAGCAGTCGAGGAGTTTTTCTCATTTAAAAAAATCTTGGTATTTTTAAAACAAGGTGTTTCTCTAATCGTCTCGCAATAAGGATCTTGACCAGATAAGTAAGGGGAAATTTGGAGCTCGACAGCTGGAAAGGCAGACAAGGAAACAACAAATCCAGCACCGACGGGACCGATGAGACGAGGACGGGAAATGGGAAAGCAATTTGACTGAAACAGGAAAGAGATTAGACTGTTGTGCAGAATGTAATGACAGCACCAAATAAATCCAGAGGAATTGTTTCCCTGGGCTGTTCTCCGTACAGCCTAGAGCCCAGCCCTGCAGGACGCTCGCTCGCTCGCTCCGTCACGCGGCGGTCTGAGGCCTTTGCCAGTTCCGCCTGGGGACATTTGCATATGTTTCAGTAAAGTACAGCCAATTAGGTGACCTTCAGTCCTGGGGGGAAACGGTTCCTAATTATAACCGCCTATTCGATAGCGCTGCACTGAAGTCGTGACTGGTTCCCGGGGGGTTAACTAAGTGGGAAAGCCCCTCTCCTGTGACCGGGAAGGTAGAGGCCTGCTGCGTCGCCGGAAGGGCGTCCTGCGACCTCGCCTCCTGGCTGCATTCGGAGAGGAAGGCTCCGAATTTAGCTTTGGGTTTGTTGCCTCTCTTGCTCTCTTAAAACAGTAACTCAAGATGTAAGTAAAAGTGTTTTCATTTTTTATTGATCCCACTAACATCTTTCATTATCCAGCTTGTAGCCACAGCAAATTATTGCTCATTTGATACCAAGAATTTTATTGACCACGGCTTTGGGTGGAGAGCGGATTCTAACTGCTGGCGGTTGTGTCGTCAGCCAGAGCTGCTGTGGCTGAACCTTCCGCGGCCGCGCGCCGAGGACGCGGAGCGCACTGCTCCAGAAGGCCACGATGATGGTTCCCCACAGGGGCCCGCGTGCACATGGGTAGAAACCTGCATTTTATTCTGCTTGCCTCCAGGAGGTCAGCCTTTGGAACGGAACTGCCCACGCATTTGTCCCTCAGAACCCTTCTGCAACTTTGTTTCACTTCTGGCCGCATTAGGCAGTGAAATAGTGAAAACTGATACCTTCCCTCGCTGCTACGAGATGGTGGACCCCGGGAGAAATCATTGACACCTTCCTGCCTCATCTGAGATGAGGGGCTGTATGGTCTGGATGTGATTTCCTAAATTTCACGGTACTACCCCCCCACCCCATCCAGACCCGCGCGTGGCAGCAGGGCAGAGCGAGGACGGGCACTGTCAAGTCTGCTGTCCCCGCATGCAGTGGGCACCCAGCGTCCAGAGAAGGCCTGACCTCTGACCCCAGCCAGCTGCTCCAGGGCTGGAGCTGTCCAGGCTCCAGCGAGGACCCACAGTGTGTCCCTGGGAGGCTGCTCACTCAGCAAACCCAGTCCACTTTCTGTCCTGCTCATGCAGCCATGCGGCCTCCTGGCCTGCAGTCAGGCGGCAGGGAGGACTGACGACCTGACCACGGTGTGTGGCCCCCAGACGGGGGCGAAGGGAGCGGAAGCTGAGCCCTTCTGCAGGGCCATTCAGCTTTTCCAGAACAAGAGGTCCACAGTGAAGTCAGGGCTCAGAAGCCTGGATACACCTAGTCCCTGAGCCTCCCTTAAAGGCACCACGTGCAGATGGATCAGAAGGGGCCCACTTAACAAAGGGTATGGCTCGTGGATTCCACAGCATCAGCTCCCCAAATCAGATTGAGGGGCTCAGGCAGACTGTCTTGGGAGGGATCTTCTCAAGGTGCCCTGTCCCCAGACCACTGGCAAAGCTTCTGTGCACTTGGGCACAGCCACCCTGTTCAAGACTGGTGCGTGCATGGGAGTTCTCTGGGCTCCAGGATAGTAGGGAATATGGACAAGATACTGTGGATCTGTATTTGTTTCGCTTCTCCTTTGAGTTCTGAATGGAGATAAGTCCCAGGGTGTGTCCTCAGCATGCACCAAAGCCCCAGTGTTCCGCGATTGTGCGCACCGCCTGCCCGAGGGAGCATCCAGCCCCCTAGACGCTAGCAACGCTCTCTCCTGGCCTCAGCCCGTGACGCCGCCCGGCAGCCTCCTCACACACAGCCAGCGACACACGCAAGCGCACCCAGAACCCGGCCGTGGGTCTCCGGGAGGCTGTGGGCCTGGGAGGCAGGCTGGGCAGGCCAGCCACACTCTGTGCCACTCAGGCCCAGAAAGTAAGAAAGCAGCAGCACCCTCCGTGTTATTTAAGTAACAGCCGGACCTGCGCTTGAGTTAAAGTTAGAGGCCGGGCCTGGGCACCTTGCTAGGCAACGCTCTAGCAAGGAAGCAGAATGGGGAAGCCAGGCAGTTCCTCCTCCTGCTTCTCCCTGGAGCAGGTCCTCCCGGAGCAGGTCCTCCCGGAGCAGGTCCTCCCCGGAGCCGGGGCTTCCCAGCGCCTGACTCTGCCTCACTGTCCTGCCTGGCCGAGGGAACCAGCACAACTCGATAGTAAATTATTTTGTTCGGCCCTCTGTCTTTTTAGGAAAATAAAAGGCAGCACTTTGTCATTTTTAATCACATAAGCCAACAATAAATCCAATTTCGATATTGATTTTTTTTCCAGAATCAAGTGATTTTTTGCAGTGTCTGTTGTTTCGTTCTCCTAGGGAGGTTCGCCGGCCTGCAGAGCGGCGGCGGCGTGGCCAGCCCGGAGAGCTGGCTGCTCCGAACAGGCTGAGGAAAGCAGGCGGTGAGCTGGGGGGGGGGTCGTCACGGTGTGCCGGGTCATCTAGAGCAGGTGCCCGGATACAACCAAGCCTCAGCCAGTGCTTTCATGGTCACAAGCTCCCGTGACTCATTTTGTTTACGCATTTTTTAATAAAATAAAAGTGAACAGTCCAGAAATCTTGCTAACATCATGGGCTGACGGCACCTCGGGGCATTAGCAAGAGACACATTGCCCTCCCACAGGCCTGAGGGGGCCTACTGGGGAGACCTGGACCTAGTGAGGATCTCAGCCTACTGACGATCAAAGCAGGCAAGTCCTCTCCACCCCGATGCTCAGCTGTCTCCCCTTCCTCAAGAGCCAGATTACTGTATGTTGGTCCAAAATGGCGCTGGCGCCTCCCTGGGAGGCCAGGGAGCTGGGTCTGCCGCAGGCCCCACCTAGAGAAGAAGGGGCGGCAAAGGTAATGAAAGCACAGAGGAAGCCCAGGGGAAGGAAGGAAGAAAGGAGTAGTGGAGAGGAGAAATGAAAGGAAGTGTGGAGGAGAAATAGGAGAGAAGGAGGTTAAAGGGTGAGGGAGAGGAAGAAGGAAGGGCGACTTTAAAAGACCCAGGGAAGAATAATACAGGTGCGTCCTTCAGGTGGAAGCGCTGTGTGTTAGCTGCACCTGCGGCCGCCCAGTCGCCAGCTGCCTCGGTCCCTTTGGGCTGCAAGGCCCCTAAGCGCGGTTCCGGGTTCCGACCCCTAGGGGTGACCCAGGGCGCAGACCCGCCGCTGCGCACAGACTGGCTGGGGGAGGGGCCGAGGGCTCTGCCCCCCGCGGAGGGGGAGGGGCCGGCCGCACTGACCCTCGGGCTCTGACCTTTCCTGCCGTTCTCCGGGGGTCAGGATTTAACCTTTCGCTTCCCCACTCTGCGCCCCTCCTCCCTCTGCGTGGCCCTCGGCGAGGGGGAAAGGGACTGCGGGTCGATATTGGGGCTGGAGAGGGAGGGCTGGGGCGCACACTGCTGGACCTCACAGTGGCTGCCGAGAGCCAGCATCGAGGCTCGGGGAAGCCAGGGCCACTGAGGCTCAGAGAGGGCTCTGCCCGGCTGTGCCCGCGCGGGAAGCGTCTCTGCCGCTCAGGATCGAGCCGAGTGGGCAGAGTGAGCCCGGCTCTCCCACGGCCTGGGCGCTGAGCCCTCCTCCCAGGCCCGGCGCCAAAACAGCCAGAGAGGAAATCGGGCCGAAGCCCAGGTCGGGGGCCCCACCGACCCGGCCCCCCAGCTTCTCACTCTCTGTGCGGCGCCCTTGGTATCCGGGAGGGACCGGGAGGCGCGCGGCGGGGCCCAGGGTCCGGCCCCGATGCACGCCTGGGGCTTCCGCGGTCTCCCCAGCTGGAGCCGAGGCTGCCCGGAGCCAGGGGCCTCTGGTTCAAATGCATCGAGGATCTGAAGTCATTTATCCGGCTTCATAAATAATTTTCTTATTACACTTAAGCCCGATTCCTGCCCCCTTCCCCTTTTTATTGCGGGGTTTCAGCGGCTAAAAAGTTTCTAAGTCAGGCGACCGTTGTTTTCCTTTTTCCATCATTAACATCATTAATATAAGCTATCAATAACCCTGTCGTTGGGAGCTGAGTTTCACAGTATTGATCCACGCAGCTATTCATCTCTGCCATGCGAGACACGGAATAATTTTCGCATTACAGTAGCTTGGATTTGCTTTTAATTCATATTTAAGGCTGCAACCGGCTCAGTGGAGGCTCTGCGAAAGACTGGAGGCGCCTAATTAATAATAAGTTAGAAACGAAGGAAGGCACTGGCGAATAAATAATTAATACAGACATCTATGTCTCTGAATAGTACTCCTTTAAAAATTTAGCCTCACCAGGACTACACTGTAAGTCTGCAATTTATATTGTGGGGATGATTTAAGAAAGCATTTTTTTCCCCTTGAAAAACAATACTAAATTATTCAGTGTTTTGCAAATT